>NW_019059681.1:729822-747097 GCF_000696155.1 Zootermopsis nevadensis
TCACTCCCAGGGGAACTACTTCGAGGGTGATGGATGAATTTAATACCTGAGATAAGTGTACGGGTTTTTATAGGCGCAGTCTGGAAACCTTTCGATCGCACATATAGCAACACATCATCATCATCTGTTGCTCTACAACCCAGTGTGGGTCTAGGCCGGATCTTTTGGAAGTTACTTATTCTATTTAGACATGTGGTGGGAGTCCTCTTGGACGAGTGTTCAGCCCGTCGCAACAGGGCCTGTACCCGTACACAGGACAGCACAACACATAAACACAGAAAGACGCAAACATACATCCATGCCTTGAGTGGGATTCGACGCCGCGAACCCAGTGTCCAAGCGCACAACGCCCACGCCTCAGACCGCGCGGTCACTGTGGCCGGTATAAAGCAACACATACATATCTAAAATTTAAACTGTGTCATCTGTGTAAAATATTCGTTATTCCAAAATGATGTTGATAATGACACGTTATGTAGCGCCTAATGTCTTGATGATGACAGAAAAAACTATGCTAGCAAGTCTCGGTGTTTTCGTAGAGGGCTCAAGAAAAAATGATCAGTTTGTGACTATAACCAGACTGCAAGCGAAGATTTAAATCCGGGACCTCCCGCACACAAAAAAGGAGTGATGTCTGCTATGATGCGGCATCCAGTTATTTAATGTTCCCGATGCAAATTGCCATATATATTAAGTTATTTAAAAACAACTATGATTATAAAGCATGGCAACTGAGTTTCTTCGCGAATACACGTACAAAGGTATGGACACCCCTGCGGCTGATTGCCTCTTTCAGACTCTGGGATGGCCGACGGAAGAACTGGTTCTTTTATTCGCCTGTTTGGCTGGCAAGCTCTTCTCTCGGTCCACAATCGAAGCGGCCTACCACCACCTTCCCACTCGAAGCCTCGCCATCAAATCCCTTTACTTGTTCTTGGTCTGAATGCCACGCCACACAGGTAGATTATATTCTGGTCCAACCGGTCGATCTAATGACTAAAATTCGGGAAAAACAATTCAGCTCAGAGCTATTTACCTTTTGTTTCCTCTCTCTAAACCTTAAATTCTTCTGCTTCTTATTCTACGGATTAAGTCTTTTCCGAATCAGTTCTAAAAGCACACATTATTTAGTTAGACATATTTATTTGTTTGAAAGTTGGACACACTGGGCGAGTTCAGGCCAACGTACAGGACAGTACAAATCAACGCAGAAGAACGCGGACGTACATTACACCCCGAGCGGGTTCATACCAGCGATCACATTGTCCCAGTGTGCAAGATCGTACACACACAAACATAAGAATAAAATGTGTATAAATTCGGATGTGGATTATATGGATGTGAAATTTTATATACTCAGTCTGAGGGAAGAAAGAAATTCCTGGCAATACTCTACATCAGTGGTCCCCAACCTTTTTGTGCTCTACATGGATCTACAAAAGAGAACTAACAGATTCTTACGCTGTTTAACGACAATTTTTCAACTGCGTCGAATTACTTGAAAAGACAACAATGAATGGTAAGTAGTAAGGATTTTTAAGGAGAAAATACTGCCTATTTGGAGGTATTCTTCTAGAGTTCGACTAAAATAAACTTGGAAAAAGAATTTAAAACCCAATAATTCGAACAGTTGACCTTGAGGACACAAGTCTAGGCCTAAAGAATTACGCTACAACAACCCTACACAGTATTTATGGAGTAAAATGCATGGTTTGTGAGAGCCTTGATATAAAGATAAGGAGTGGGTGGAACGTTTAGTCTGCATGGGAACAAAAGATCGGATATATTTCGGATGGAAAATGTCGGTTTGGATACCCATTTATAAAAAGGGGTGAAATAACACGGAATTTAGAGACGCAGGATTTGAAGTATACTCGATCTGATTAGGGTCGAAGGAGAATATTTCGTGAAGACTGTCTCAGAATCCTGGAGTTGACTGTCAGAATCATGGGAAGTCGGTCAAAAATTCTTTTCAGTTTTTGACCGACATTTATTATTCCACCTCTTCACTTTCAGTTTCGCCTCTTCTTGCCACGGGGCGCTAAATGAGAGTCACGCGGTCCACTAAAAACAATGACGTCGTCCCAATTTTAATTACTTTTTATGTTAGAAAGTGTCTTTTAATCTTGGTAAGGAGATCGTCATCTGTGTTACAGGTACAAAGAACAACCCGTCTCGCAAAATGTCTGCAGATGAACAGTCTGGAAACAGAAACGTTTGCATTATATTTTTGTTTATCCCGAATTAAAGACTTGCGTCTTGTTAATTCTGCGCAATGTTTGAACATTTTATGCTTCTGTTTGAAGTACATGCTTTGGGACTTGCGTCTTGTTAATTCTGCCCAATGTTTGAACATTCTATGCTTCTGTTTGAAGTACATGCTTTGAAAATCAAAAATCTAAGAGCCATCCGCCCCCCTCCTTCAAATCAAGTCATCCAATAAAAATTCTGAAGCATCTAAATTTTAAATAGACTTAACCCTCTTAGGCAGTTCATTATTTCGTAACTCTTTATGCATTTCTGTAATCACGGCCCTTGGGGTATTCAGATATAACTAACAATACAGTACTTTACTGTTATCATTTCTCATACGTACAATAAGAAAATTGAAAGTACTGTAATCACAGTATTATGTGTACATAAAAATATGTATATACATACATATATAAACATCTACACTTTGACAGAAATTCGAGTTTTGGTGTCCCTGGTAAAGGCCTACGTATTTACGGTCTTAATATACTAAACGTGCACACAACTAGGTATTAGGTCAGAGTGGAGCTAACTTTAGAGTGTAGTAATACGTTCAGAATATTATTCAGAATTTAGAGTACTTGCCCACTTAATTACTACAAAATACAAAGACCACTTTTAAAATCGCTGCAGATACCTGACAGGTATCTACCAATATCAAACTACAGCTGTTTGTAACACCATGGCGGGCGTTCACGATTCGGCTGCTTAAGGACTCAGCACAGGCTTGTTCTGTATTTATAAGTCGTCAGTAAGAAAATAAAACTGATGACTTCATACCGAAAGAGGCGATACAGTATTTATGTATGTTCGGTAAGTTCCGGTTTCGAATCTCGGCCCAAACTCATTATCTCCCAATAAGATTTCAGTATTTTTTCAGTTCCTACATAATATCGTGTTTTGTATCTTAAAATAGGGAACGCTGTAAAGGAAGTTTCTGGTTCAATCACGTCCGCGTTCGCACATACTGAATCAGTTAAGGGCAGAGTTTATAGTAAAACAAGCTACTTACTGTATGAAGATGGCTGTCTTCTGGGTACTTACTGTATGAAGATGGCTGCCTTCTGGGTTGTTGCACCTTGGTCGGACCAAGGTTCTACCTTGTCCATCTGGTTCCCGTATCTTAAATCAATTCCTCGCGCGCGGCTTATTTATCGCCCAGGTGATGGAGGTAGCAAGCGGCTCTGAAAAGGTGGTAAGCATCTACCAGACTACAAGACGCAACAATCCAGAAGATAGCAATCGCCATGATCTCCGCCGTAGGCTACTTTGTTAGAAGATTCCCAGGGCTCAGCGCATAAAAATATTTCTATTCTTGTTTTGTATTTTCTTAGTGATGATACAGTATCAGACATATTCGATGAAATCTCATTTCATACCTTACTTCATGGGACAAAACGATTTGTACTAATAGCGTCTGATAATAAATCTCGATAGTCGAAATGTGTTGTGTCAACTTCATTTGTTACAGGCTGTTAGAAACCGCAGTAGGTATTTGAGATTTCCTTCCTCTCGCGAAATAAAGTGCCTCTCATTTCTCATGCTTCGAGGGGTTAATAGTCATTCACACCTTCAAAACATCAACCGAAGTATAAATTGTTGCTTCCGAATTGATGAATAACAATATATTTTTGTATTGGTATGAATAATTTTACATATTTTAAATGTTTTGAATACCTACATAAGTTTTCGTTCTAGGCTGTCCGGACAGTCAGAAAAAGTACTTTCCCACCAACAAGACCAGTGGTGCACTTTATGAATTTCACGGCGATCTTAATAACTATAAATTGTGTACCTACGCACCATGGAGTTTGGTAAGAAGCTAGAAGTATAAGTAGTCGTATATACAGCAACATTGTAGTACAAAGTGTGTTAAATCACAAATTGGCGTGTGTTGCTAATTGTCCGTCACGATGCTTGGTAATATATCAAAGTGTCATGGCGGGCGGCGGTATCCAGAATCCTGAGATTTCTAAGTTCTGCGTGCCGGTCACTCAAAGGACCATAATGGTCGATTTGCGTGCGGACTTTAATATTTTCTCTCCTTCAATTTGTGGCAATCACTTAACGACCACGTTATTAGCCACTTTAAGATAATGTCCTAATACATTTAAAGAGAACAAATGTTAAGACTCGGAGCTTTCGTCGTTACGGTCTGTCTTACAACGTCTCGTGGAAGATGAATGATGACTAGCAAAAAGCTGATAGCTTCTTCCTTAGCCGTCTTCTTATAGAGTTGGATCCTTTAATGCATTTCGAACCTATCAGGTTACTACATTGGTATAGTCATTTTATCATTTTGCAAGCTAACGTACACGAAACCACGGAAGACATAGAAGAAGACTTTTGTTCGATTATATCAGAGTCAAAGTCACGTGCTCACCATTACATAAATTGTGCTAATATAAAGACATTTCCGAAGTGTTCAGATAAATGATATTTACGGCCTATATGTCAAAGTTCATGCACTTAAGAGTTATTCAGAACATCCTAATAAATTAACTGTAAACATGTTTTGTGGTTCTGAATAACATTGTAGATATAGGAAGAAATACGGTTAAGTCTATATTCCTAATACGTTACTATTTATGGGTAATATACGAGGCGCGTCCACAAAGTAAGTTTCCCACTCGTCCCACAGCTAGCAAACCTTATATTGCGCGAAGCGACTGTGCGTACGTGATAGAGCAATGACGTAGCATGGCCCATGCACTAACGGTACTTCCCGCGTTCTCACAGTAGCATCGTTGCAGCTGTTGAAGATGGAGGTTCTTATTCCAGCTCCCGCCGACTGTGAAGTGCGGTCAGTGATAACGCTAGGCCGCACACGGCTCGACGGACAGCAAGTCTCCTGCAGAAGTTCAGCTGGGAGGTGTTTAATCATTCACCCTACAGCCCGGACCTCGCTCCCAGTGATTTCCATCTTTTCCTACACCTCAAGAAATTCCTGTCCGGTCAGCGTCAGCGTCAGCGTTTTGAGAATGAAAGAGAGGCGGAGATGGTTGTCACACAGGATACAGGAAGGAATACGGTTAAGTCTATATTCCTAATACGTTACTATTTATGGGTAATATACAATAAAAGCATCTGTTAATATTTTACATTTGAAAGAGCTGGTCGGTAGTTGTCTATGTCAGTGGTTGTCAACCTATCTTGATTCACGACCCGGTAAGTCAGCAGAGTATTTTTACAGCTCCGACGCCGTATCTCACTTTATGTAGTTCAAATACATGTACATAATTGATACCTTAATGTCTAAACTAAATCGTAGAAATGTCACATAAGAATCCGCAGTGAGCATTAGCATTTCAGGGATCTGAGGTTTTCAGCAATTATCCAGCTCCCAGTTTCCGTTGGTTGCAGCAAACGATGGATTAAAAACTCTACGTCCTCTTACTCAGCATTTAGCCCGCCACATCATTAGACATAGCAAAATGAAAGAAGAAAGCATGTAGAAGGCTGCTATAACAGTTTAGTCAACTTGACACTTCTAAATACCTTCCTGCTAATTATTCATTATAATTTAATCGTTCTTTGCACGAAATATGTTTGTGCTCAGTAAGATGGGTTTAAGTAAACAGAATTACTTTTGGCTGAAGACCTTGCCGACCACGAAAGCTGCAACCTATGAAGCTCTAAACAGAGTCGTTAAAGAACATAATAACCAATCGATCTTCGTCATTCTTATATCAAATAATTCATTCAACTTTCAGTCATTAGATGTCGTATAATCTGTGAATTTAAAAATTAAACATTTTCATCTGATTTCACAAAATTCTCAGAGAAATGCTACACATAAAACAATAAACAGAACTCAGTAGAGATGGAATATGTTCACAAAGAAGAAAGAATATTGTAAATCTGGGTAAACTCAGGATTTCAGATAAACACATACTTTCAGGAATGGGCTACTTTACGTAATTCAGAAACCTTATGGTTGGATTCACAAGTCTGAATTAAATTACTGATATTTATTGTAGTTATCCATATTAATTTCTACTCAGACTTGTCATATTGCGACTACAGTCTTATTATTTCTTGAAGACTCCGAGATCTGACTTTCGCAGAAAACCTGGACCAGTCCATTCTCTTAGATGTGTCTCTCAGAAATTGTGGATCAATTTGTTTATAGCCGTTTAGGGTATTACTAAGAGTGAGAAAGTGATAGTGGAACGACGGTTCCGGAGAATTTGACGTAAATACGTCTATACGGAAAGGAAGTTTATATATTGGCTTCATTCTAAATATTTCCTTTATGCATGCTTTACAATTGAGATAAGTTTGATTAAAACATTGATTATTCAACTTCAATTAGTTACGCTTGAAATGGGTCTGTGGTAGCTGAATGTAATATAAAGTAATATAATATAAGGTAAGGTAAGGTAACGTAAGGTAATGTAATGTAAGGTAAAGTAATGTAATGTAACGTTTCCTAGGTAACAACAATACTAAGTAAACAGATGAGGTTTCCTAGGTAACATAACAATGAAGTTACACTTTTTCGATTCCCTTTTCCGTTTCCCTTTTTCGTTTCCCTTTTTCGTAACACATTTTTGCCGAATGGCCCTTCCTTATAAACGTATTTACGTAAAAAAATGTAGCGTCGTAATGCTAGCGAATATAAAAACATTATTTTTATGCAATCTATTCCAATTAAACTGAAATGTAAAACTCTGTCCATCCCAACAAGTGAAAGGCGTAATCAGTCACAAATCTAATTTAAATTAACCTGCGATACTATATCCATAAATTCCATAATAACTAACGGTTAATATTTCGCAGCCGGTCTGTTGTTAAATTGTCAGTCCTTGGTTCCATAAACGATATATGGAATCACGGTCTTGATTCCCCCACTCCTTCTATTTCTCCTCCCGCTATGCGCAGACTTGAGGCCATGTCGGAACTGTACACTGTTCTGCAGTTGGTTCAACTTGTTAGTGAGCGGCTTGCAATGGTCAACTCCATTGATCCCGTGTAAAGGTGTGGGGTCTAGTAATTAGTTTACTTACTCCAGCACTACAGCTGACTGACCACCTCGACCGTAAGTCAGGTAAGGCAAAGGGTATGATGAATTGCTTTAACACTCCGACCAAACGACAAAGTTGTTTGCAACTACAGAACGCATTGATAGGGCCCATGAATTCGAGATTCATGAGATGATACACTTTTAGTTTCTTTAACGACGCTTTCTCGAATGAGTGAACGTATTTGGAATTGATGGTGGTTTATTAGTTGCAATGGCACAATTTGTTTTAAATAACAGTTATCAAGGTCTACAGCTCCTCTGAGCAGTGATTATCAACGAAGAAACTTGCTGACGTCACCGCCCGTGTTGTGGCATGAAACACCTTTGGAATTTCAGTGTTATCGAGACAGTACACATTTCAATATTGTTTATTTACTTTATTTATATCTGAACGGTTATAATCCGGGTTGGTAACTTCCTTTTAACAATTTTCTCCCAAGTACCCGAAATATCCCTGTTCTTGTTGCCTTTGAATAATCTGAAAATACTGTCACTGAATTCGACTGGAAACACTAAGTAAAATCGTTAGAATTTATGTCAATTAATCCGTTGTTCAGCCGAAAGTTAATGCAACTCGGAGTATTCCACGTTATCGCTACAGCAACGTGCTCCGGACCATAAAAACTGTAATTACAATTAGAAACCAGCAGAAAAATTGCATATGTCCGACTCCATTGTCTGAAAAATCTATTATCCCGTGAACAGACCTATAGAGTGACAACGAGTGTTAAAATTATCTCTAATGAATGCTGTTCTATAACGGGGAAACAAATTAAATTCAACAGTTTACCAAAAAGAGTCGACTGCAGTGTGTATCGCCTTTTTTTTCACAGCATTTTATTTCGCACTTATCTCCCTCTAACTTACAGAAGGAATATTTGTGTCACAAATTTGAAAGAATTAAGTCCGACCTGCGACAAAGTATGTGCAGAATGCTATGATTACATGAACGATAAATAAAAATTGGAAACAATTTATACCGCCTACCAACAGTGCAGATTTTAGAACATTGTCGAACTTTTTATGACTTGAAAAGCACAGAGCACGGGGAAAGTATTATGTAAGGGCTTGCCACAACACAGGTTCTTTCTCACCGAGGAGGCCTGGGTCCGCGTGGGAGTTGTGATGAATGATTTAGCACTTGGACAGTTGTCTTCCGAGCACTACCCTACCAGCGTCATTCCACCTTCAAAAATACATGATCTCACCCCATCGCAACAATTAAAAGATAAGCTGTGTAACATTAATAATCTTCAATATGTATCTCCGTTGCGAAAACAGTTTGGGTTTCTTGCGAATCCAGTTCAGACAGGTTTCGCTGTGGATTGTTTGGCTGAAACATAGGTCATGACTCACCCACCGCCATCGCCCACTGATTTGAGAAGGGTGTGGCTCGCAAGAGATCAGTTGATCAAACGTTTTGCTAGAGAAGGTAACTAACAGGTCTTCATCGCTGCTGATGAAGCAAATGAAGGGTCTTGGCAAGTTTATCGGCCATAAAATGATTTGTAAAAATCGCCTTTTCAAATAGCGGGTTATCCATGATTATGTACAAAATAAAATTTTAATTTTTAAACGGGTCCCTTAATTTTATTAATTATTCAACAAATATGTTGATATAATTTTTTATTGATAGTCTGTGTGAACCTGCGTCATATAGTTTCAGTGAACTGACGTCATTTATAACTCGGTGGTCCGCGAGTTGATAATAAAGAGTGAACGTGTCCCCACGTTTTAAATTGTTGAGTATCTCTGCTTTAGAAGATAATGCCAAAAATGCCTAGTTCTGAACTCAGTTTGTTGATGAGTTTTCCGCAACCCGTGTATCTGCTGCAATATTGTGTCATTTTGTGTAAATAAAATGTTATCTGGCAACATGAAAAGCGTTCCCTCAATGTCGTTAATATTTAGCGCTACCTAACGCAATGAGCAACTGTTCAACTTCAAAATTAAGAATGTCAAAAACCAGGACCCGTCTTTATGATAAACAAATTGAAGGATGCATGCAAATCACAACAGCAGAACTACACCAAATTCTCTTCGATAACACAAGCAGTTACAGTTTCCAGTATCTCACTATGCTTATTACTGAGTAATTTTTGGACCTGTCTGCAATAGTAGGGCTAGTTTGGTAGCGTTTCGAATAAAATTCTACAAAGTCCAATAAATTGTCTTCATTCATAACATTGTGGTCTGGGAGTCCATAGGTAAGGATGAATGTGGCCTATGTTTTGAAGGGGCTGAGAATTGTTATAGGTTATATTTGGTTTACAAAAAACAGCAAAACTTTGCATATGCATCATTGAATTACACCGATCTCTTGATTTACAACAATGAATCGTTCGATTAAAAACTGCTCGTAAGTTGAAAATTCTTAAATCGTAAAATGAAATTTGTATTAATTTCAATGTAAAAAAATTCTGAATGGTTTTCGACTCCAAGAGAAATCTAATAATAGTTTTCCCACACATGATAGAATACTGTAGAATCATAAAAATAAGAACAGTATTACTTTTTATTGTAGGTATTACCTATTTAACTACGTAAAGGCCTCGGAGGAAGATTGGTTTTTCGTTGTACCGAAAATAATGTTAGTACATTAAAAATAATTATAAATTTACATGATTAGTTGCAGCAAAAGTTCGTAACTCAGAAATACATGAATCTAGAGACAAATGTGCTGTACTTTGTGGTGGTTATGCGATAAGTTATCAATGAGGTAGGAAGCTGATAACAAAAAATTTGGTTAACGTTTATGTTAAAGCAAAAGTCTTGTTTCTACAGTGATTTTTTCCCTACTTGAATGACTAGATTGGATAAAGATTTAACGCTTCTGATTCGTGTTTGATGGGTACCCTAATATAGACTTTACTGATGCGCCAAAACTCCAAAATAAGGGGGGTTGTGGTTTTCCTCAGTCATAGATGCAAATATATTGCAGATACATACGCTTATCTCAAATATGATCACGCTACAGAGGGTACTAAATTATTTCTTCATTTTATTCTAAAATTTTTCGTCTTATTATAATCTTTACAATAAAAGTTATAGTTCGTGATGACATTACACTGTCTCTCGTATAAAACTTGCTGCTCGATGAGCCCTTTAAAAGAAAGTTGTGAAGTTTCAATTTCAGCTTTATTTATTATAAGGATCATGTTGAAGATGTTAAACTCATTCTTCCCAAATACCAAATTATTTAAAATCGTTTAGTAATTTTGAAAATAAAACAAATTAAGTATTTTGGGTGATGAACCATGCGGACGGTTAGTTTGTGCATTTCTATGCAAATATCTTATGAACATGAGTTTCATAATCCATAGCTCACAGGTCAACACATTGAAGGCCACTAATTTACTGTCCGGCTTGCAATTTTATTGTATCTTCCAGGTTTTATAATTTGTACCTTATCTGCTCAAAATACAATTTAACTTTAGGTTTCCGCAAAGTACTGGAAAGATTCAAGTGAGGATTAGTAAGGAAGAGGGTCAAAGTGTATAGGCCTCTTAAAGTTCAAGAACCGATAACTAATTTTCGTAAGACCTCATAATCAGATTTTTTGTTAGGAGAATAACATTTAGATAGGGACAAATTGTGAGGATGTGATGAAGACGTATGTGGCTCAGGATTATGTGCACTGACAGGCTTTGATTTTATCGGTGCTAAAGCCTTAGCAATCAAAGGCTCTCGGAGCTCCTGCCGAGGGTACGTACCAGAGGAATAAATATCTTCTTGCTCTGACAATTCAAAGAGTAGCCCCTGCAACTCCGACATCAGCCATCAAGGAATGAGTTGAATAAACTGACATTGCCGAAATACTGATGTCACATGAATCACCACAGAGTGAGCCACGTGCATTGTGTTATTTAATCCATTTAGATTGTTCGCAGAATATTACATGTGTGGGTCGTGTCTCGATAAACAAATTTCTCCCCTCTCAGATGTACTGCAATAATACATGTGCTGTGTTACAGTGCAGATGGTTGTCACACCCTCTATTGTTGGAGATAACATCGCTGCAATTTTAAAGCGACAATGCGTCGAGTGTAGCGGAGCTGGACAATGAAACGGCCTCGAAATAATCATCATTGTAATCCCGAGAGACTAAATAAATAGCGGTGTCCACCCAGAAATGACCAGCCTCTGGCAATGTGCAGATTATAACGCTCTCCAGGTATGACGTCACAACAAATGTATACGCTCGGCATAGTATTCTTAAACAATAGCTGTGAGAGATTCCATTAGTCCTACGCTTCTATTTTAATTGATGTCAGCTTAACACTTATGAGCAAACAGGGTATTCACATGTCAGGATGTCTGATATTCTGCCGGTACTCGATAAATATGATTCGATGGGATGATTACATAGGCTATTACTTTTATGTTTGTGGAGGTATAGGCCGTGTATCTGTTCTTGTGAAATGTTGGGATTCGACGGGGTTTGCTAGAACCAGGGGGCTATCACTGTATTTGTATGTCATGCTGCATGCAAAATTACATAGTTTTCAACTCCAACACAATGTACGGGGAAAATCTCCAGCAATTTTCAGTCTACCTGTATTATGTAGTAAAAGTACACGGCTTTCACCCTGTTTACTGACTTGTTGAATCAAAGCAAAATAGGCGTCAGATGTCAGTTTGTAAAATGTAATTCTACTTTAAAAATTTTCTCACGTAACAACATATATGAAAATTGTCTCAGATGACGACTATCTCAGCAAATATCTGAAAACTGTTTAGGATTTGAAGTTTTTAAGGCGGTGAATTTGAAGATGGCTGTCTTTTTGGTTGTTGCGCCGTGAAGTCTGATATCCCTGATGATGGAGGCAGCAAGGACCTCTGAAACGTCGGTAAACTTCCACCAGACTACACGGCGCAAGAACCCAGAAGACAGTCATCTTCTATCTGAAGACTGTTTCACATTACCACGTATATGAGAACTGTCTGATAAGCCACACATCTTCGAACGGTCTTCAGGTCTCTGGCTCTTTGTTATTGTGTATTTAGAAAATCTCACCACACGAAGTATCACTACATAGCAACCATTATCGTCGTCGGTCTTCAAGTGTCTGCTTTTGAAAGTCGTTAGAAACTATGTGTTTACACAGTTATATTCACATAATTCCAATTTTCTTCTGTGATCGAATATTAGTATCTTGTACTAGATGACAATAGTATTACTTCTTGAAAAGCTAATAGTACGCACTGCAATTAAGAAATTCTCCCTTTTTTAAAACCTGTGCTATGTTAACAAGAATCCCCACGACTCCCTATCCTGAGCCCGATGAATCCAGTCTCCACCGTCCATCCATATTTCCCTAAGTTCCTTTTAATATTATCATCCCATCTACGCCTAGATCTTCTGAGTTGTTTCTTCCCTTCAAGATGTCAGACCAATATTGCATAGCATTTCTCATTTCTCTATGCTTGCTACACTCCACCCCTGCA
This sequence comes from Zootermopsis nevadensis, assembly GCF_000696155.1. The sequence continues at coordinate 742,550 of NW_019059681.1, forward strand.
TTCTCCTTGCTCCGATCACCAACGTTAAGTGACTCCCTGGCCACCACGACATGGCGCGTCCTCGGATTTCGGAAGAAGGAGACGGCCTCCAGATGTGGAAGGTAACTGCGAATAAATTGAAGAAGCAGTCGTGGACAACCGACAAGGAGTGATCCTCCAGTTTGAGAGCTGCGCGTGGCTAACAATTCCCCAACGTAATGAAATGGTCGGGTGTGTGAATGTATCAGTAAAATCACTTTCCTCGCTTTCATTCGCAAAAGGATAACGTAAGCTCGAGACCACAAACTTTATTGCAGTAAAACAAAGGAGAAACAGACCGACAACGCAAAAATATGAAACAAATATATTGCACCAATTCCGTTTTTAAATATGCCATACAACCCGTGAGCAGTAGCCTGGAGATATTTGAGCTAGAAGACACAAGGACATGGTAAAGTTCTTAAAGTGTTTTCATTGTTGACTCCTGCAGTCTTGTAACCTACTAGGTTGCCATGGAGAATCTATCCTGTGCCGCGGCATCGCGTGAGAGGGTGTCCGTTCGTGTGGACTCCTCTTCATTCTAATGCACGCAACGTGTCCTGCAGCTTGTACTGCATAATATGCATATTGTAATGGTAATTATGCAAAACATTAAGCTATTGTGGCGAAAATTCATTAAACTCTCCCCCTATACATCAAATCAACAATCCCTGTGACGTACTATGTGCTATAAGGTGTTCCAAAATATATTACATATTCATATTATAGTAGAAAATGCTGCAGTAATTATAACAAGGAGATTAAATCCATTTTCACCTTATTATCCTGTGTCAGAGCAAATCTATTTGTAAAAAAATAACAGACAGAATTTTACATACGTGATGTATAGTTAATTTAAGCGGTTCATCATTACAGTGCCATCGAATGTGATTACAGTTTCCTACTTTTTTATCTCGTCTTTCTGTATTTTTACTTTTTAAGTGATTTCCTTCTAGCTTTCTCTCTGTCTCCCGTATTTTTGCAAATATGAAGAAAACAACTTAATATCATTGTATGATAACATTATACAGGCATACCTCGGAGATATTGCGGGTTCGGTTCCAGACCGCCGCAATAAAGCGAGCCACACGAATGTTTTGGTTTCCCAGTGCATATAAAAGTTATGTTTACACTATACTATTACACTAGTCTATTAAGTGTTCAATAATAGCATTATGTATAAAAACCAATACGAGAACATTGCGAGAATTACCAAAATGTGACACAGAGACACGAAGTGGGCACATGCTGTTGGGAAAATGGCGCCGATAGACTTGCTCGACGCAGGTTTGCCGCAAACCTTCAATTTGTAAAAAACGCAATATCTGCGAGGCGCAATAAAGCGAAGCGCAATAAAACGAGGTATGCCTGTACTGTATTCGTGAAACGTTTATCTCAAATATTGCTAAAAATCGTGTATAAAATGTTTTCTTTCTTTCTTTCTCTTTATCCACTTTTACCCGTAGGTGTCGAGGTTCATTTATTCATTTTCTTGATCTGTTTGGACAATGATAGGACTCCTAGGATGAGTGATCAGCCCGACGCAGGGCCTCTACCTATACAAACACAGACATACGCGGACAAACATCCATGCCTTGAGTGGGGCTCGAACCCACGGTCGCAGCGACCACGCGCACGAGGTCCATGCCTCAGACCGCGTGGCCACTGCGGCCGGCTGTATAAAATGCTAATGGCTAGTAATTAATAATATTCAGTTTTCACACTATGGAATTAAAGAGTAAAAAATTACTCTTGCACATATTAGACATCACATAAGGTAACATATATATTAGGAAACACGTTATTTCCTCTCCCAATTTCAATAGAAAATGCGTGTTTTCCTCTTTGTCTCTGGTTTATTCTTTACTGTGTTTACATTTGGATAAACTTTTAGGCGTTTCATTGTTGTCTAAATTACACGTGCCTGAAAAATGCCCAGAAAATTGGCCTATATGGATCGAAGTTGACGAAGTGAACAATATGACGCGGAAATTCGTTGTTTATATATGCCGCCAGGAATTGTTAGGATACTGAAATGTAAGAGATTCGTTTGACCTGAGTATTTGGCTAAGATGGGAAGACAATGAATGCATAACTAAAGGAATTTTAATGAGGGAATCTCTTGGAAAATATCCACTTGCAAGACCGGGATGGAGATGTGATGATAGCATTAAGATGATTCTTAAGTAGATGGTTGTGAAGATGGAAATATTTCTTTTTGTGTATTTATGATTTATTTAACAACATTGTCAATATCTCAGAATATATTAGGTACTTGTTCTATTCTATACCTTCTTATGGAGAACCAAATATATAGAGTCGAACAGAGGTCGATCACTGAATAATAAATTAGAAAAGATGTGGAAGGAAGCGGGCGTGACACAATTTAAGGTATGAAGCCAGCACTTTCTAGAAGAACTGAGGAAAATCGATACAAAGACTTAGTCGATGTAGTCGGTCTCCAGGCCAAATATGTAACTCTGGATCTCCTAAATACGAAGTAGGTGTGATATCACTCGATCGCATCGTTAAGTAGGATGAAGCTGGCTGAAGGTGCTGTCCACCGGTTGGCTTTGCTATTATCTGTGCATTATCTTCGGGCTATATATCTCCATATTTTTGTCAGAGAGTTAAATAGTTATGTACAGTTTGGTGTGATTAAAAATTTCAATAAGTTTGGAAAGGTTTCATTTACTGATACGTGTTTAAATCACACGGTAATTATCTTAACTAGAGTTCGAATAAACCAGAAAACAAAACCAAAAATATATTTTATGAATACAGTTGTAACTGTTTCTGGATTTCGGTTATTAACATCTTCAATAAACAACTCTATATTTCGTTCAACTGGATCTTACAGCGACAATCTTCACTCTCATGAAAACTAGCTCCTCTGTGTTACATTCGTGTTTTAACTTCCCTACGGTCGAAATCTGTACATTAGGGACAAATAAGCTGACTACATGGAGCTAAGTTCTCGAGAAGGTGTTAGCACGCTTAGTTACTAGAATCCAGTTTGCACCTTCCAACCCTCTCAATAAGATCCATTTTCATATAATCTTTCAGTTCAAGCTTAGGTCTTCCAAGTTATCTCTTACCTTCGGGCCTTCCAACGAAAATTTCGTTCGCATTTCTCCTCTGCTCTATCAGAGTAAAGTAGGGATATAAAATATAATTTTTTCGACAGTTCACTTAATCTCGATTATTTGTAATTCCTATAGCTTCTGCAATTAGTTTTCCAAAGCGCGAGACAATTCACTATGTAATTCGCTACGATTTGTGGTGAGTGAAACAAAACTAGGATCATGCCCGGAACGATTCGGCAAGAAGATAACATAAACCAATAAAATCTTCTCGGGCAATCAGAACCCTGATGATGGGGAAAGATTTGGTTCCCGAAACGTCGGTTTACTACGGTAACCAGTTAACGCGGCTGATCGGGTGAGAAGATTTATTGATTGTACTCGCCGCGAAAGTCTCATACCCTAGATAACAACATATTTTACATTGTTTAACTTAGTTATAACAGACACAGGATAATCGATAGTGCAATGAATTTTAAAACGTACTGTACCTGATCGTAAGCCAAGCATTTTGGATTATGTTAGAAGGGATAACCCTACGCTTCACCATGTATGTTATATGTCGAAACAATTATCCACTTTGAGAATATTCTACTATAGCCAGTTAACCAAACAGTGTGAACCTTATAACTGATTGTAAAATTTGTTTGTTGGACATAAAATGTTATTGTACGTCATGGTTATTGCAAAATATGCTCTCTGACACATCCCTAAGCCTACTTTGTTGTTTGCCTGTAAACATATAGCTTACTGTTTACAACAGAATGGTGAAAAGTAATTGAACTGAAGGGAATTGGTTTGAGCTGAACTTTCGTTTTAATGTTAAAATTGTTGACATTTTAATTCTCGTTGTTGTTTTGTAATACAAATGTATCCAGGCGTTTACTTCGACTTGCCAGTACGTGTGCTATGCAGGGAAATAATATTTATTCAAAATGTGGACTACCAAGTAAATTATCAATGTCAGCTACCACAACACTGGATGTCGTTCCTTCAAAAGCAATTGTTTATATGTTGTAGGTTTTCATAGTATTATTTACGAGAAATGTTTACCACCATTATGTCCAAGATCTTTTTATCTTCCGGTTTATTATAGAAACTAAACAAATTATGAAGATTTCCGTCTTCTGGGTTTCATCGCCCTGATGACGGAGGCAGTATGACCTCTGAAACGTTGGTAAACATCTACCAGACTTTAATTTTTATCTCTTAATTGGGTCATGTTTGTGTTATATCAATACATATATTTATTTTTCAGTCTATACACAAAACTTGTTTTAAAATAATGTTGTTTAAAATTTTATAACATTTACAATATAAATTGCATTATGTTATATTTTATGGCGCCATAAAATAAAATATAAAATATAACATAATGCAATTTATATTGTAAATGTTATAAAATTTTAAACAACATTATTTTAAAACAAGTTTTGTGTATAGACTG
>NW_019059681.1:751464-783737 GCF_000696155.1 Zootermopsis nevadensis
CATCTAGTGCCGAGGTCAAGGAAGAGAGGAGCTATACCTCTATATAGTGGGACAAACTTTACTTTACTTTTAATAGGCCTATATTAAATTAAGCAGTAAACGTTAATATTTCGGTTGTAGTTTTCCGATGCTTATATATCTCTTTACCCTGGTACTGGCAATATAACGTTGCGTTTCAGCTGATGTTGTTGTACACAATTGATCTGTAATATGATGATGAAGAATTGTTTGGAAGGGATGTGGAAGCGAGCGCTGGTATCTATTATAAGATACTATCCCAGTATTTGTCAGGAGCGAATGAGAAAAATCACTGGACATCCTATCAGAATAGTCCATCTACGAGGCAAGATTCAAACTCGTGAAATACCGAATACGGAGTTTTAACAATTACTCCATCATGTACGGTAAAGTTGGCTGAAATGAGCAGTTTAGTTACACTGAAACTTTTGTTGCCAGTGCCGAAACACTGCCACCGTGCAAATTTGTACTTGAAATTTTTGTATACGCTACATTCTACTATTTTTAAAAATGAAATGAACTTTATTTCACATGGTAGGCCTTTAAGTCACAAAGTAGAAAAGAGACAATATCTGTAACCATGGTAAATGCCGGCAAGCAATATGAACCTTTCCTCATTTGTGCGTAATTCGCATTCATTCCTTTTGCATCAGACCTGGGCCTATTAATAATGCAGTGACACGTGTAATATGGACGCTCCACTGGTAACGGAACCAGAGAAGAACGGCGACATGTGAATGAATTTTTGTGGTCGTAGGGCGTTGAACTTGTGAAATAGACGCGAGAATGAAGTTTCAGTTTGGCGATACCGAATGAGACAGAGAAACGTTTACGAATGGCTGGAGAGGTTCAAAGGAGGGTGGACTAGTGTCGTTGATGCACGTTCTGGGCGAACAGAAACTGTAACATGTTCTGAGGCTAAAAATTGATTGATCAGCGGCCTGGGAACAACCAAAGAAACAGAGCAGATGAAACTGCGTCTGAAATAAGCATCGGTCATGCAAACAAGCACTGCAAGAATGGCTTAATATTCAGCCGAAATATTTTATTTTGATGGAGTCACGAAACTTGTAAACCGTAGAAAGAAATACATTGTTATTTACCGTGTGGCTACTTAAAATATTTGATTTGCCTCGATTTTGTGTGTTATAAACAGACTTAACCGTACCTAAGTAACTGAGCTCTGAGAATTATTTCATGGATAAATTTTTTGACAAAGGCAAAATTTACACTGCGCTGGAAAACAGGTGTGAAGCATCTTTCTCAGCCCCATTTACTCCAAGAAAGCTCATGTTAGTACCGAATATATCTATGCCACCTATCCACTTACAGTTTACATTATTATTAAAAATACGGTGATTTTCCTAACAGCTGGACGTCGACTAGAATTGCAGGTGCCCATTAATATTCACCAAATGTTGATCCAGCAAACTTTCCACAGGGCGGAATTTCCACCCCGTCCCCCAGAGAACAGCACTCTCAAATTTCTTCAATAGTTCAAGATTTTTGTCTTCTGGGTTGTTGCGCCGTGTAGTCTGGTAGACGTTTGACGACATTGCATCGCCCTGATGATTGAGGTAGCACGGTCCTCTGAAACGTCGGTCAACTTCTACCAGACTACATGGCGCAACAACCCAAAACACAGCAATCTTCAGACTCACCGCCGTGAAAACTTCAAATCATTTAATAATTCAGTTTGACAAACTAATTTTTCTCAGGTGACTGCCGTCTGGGTTGTTACACATTGTAGTCCAGTAGGAGTTTACAGACGTTTCAGAGGAAGGCTTCTTGCCTCATCGCCCTGATGAAGGAGGCAGCAAGTACCTCTCAAATGAAGATAAACTTGCCACCGTGCTTACCTGAAATCTCATTTAATATTCTAAACGTCTTTCCTCGACATTATCACCGTTTTGTTTAAACTCAGTTCTGGTGAAATGGCCGCCTTTCGGCAGGCCCTAACAATTGTTATAGTCTAGAATGAATCTACAGTAGATTCCGGTTAATTGGGCCATCGGTTAATCGCTGGAGCCGTCTATTTGGAACAAATCTTTTAACTCTTTACGTGGAACTTCGCATAATTGGGGCAGCCGCTTAATTGGGCTAAGGTTTTCCAGTCCCTATGTGCCCCAATTAACCGGAATTCACTGTATTGCATTGCTTTAATTTTTTTTAAAAAAAAATTTCCCGCGAGTTCAAAGAGAAGTAGCTTTCTTTAAAGGGTACATTTCGCGGCCAGGGGGTCCAGCCTCGTCAAACTGGCTGTTCGTTACCGTTCCCTTGTAACGGGCTCATTGTGTCTTATGACTGATTACTTATCGCTTCGTTAGGAGATTTTAAAACCTTCGGATCAAACTTATTCATCATCCTGATGACGAAGGCACCAATGACCTCAAACGTCAGTAAACTTCTACCAGATATATGACGCAACAACCCAGAAGACAGCCATCATCAAGTGAGTGCTTATTTACAAATATACCTCACATAATTAACGAAACTAAGACGATCCACGCTACTGAGATGCCGTAGCACGTAGTTTAACAGCCCACTAACACAGAGAAGCTACGTCACAATTTATAATGATTGTTTTAACACCGTCACATTTTTAAAAAATGTAACTTTTTTTTATTTTTCGCATTTTCGGTAAACTGCTTTCAAGGCGTAAGCCTAATCCCGCGGTTAATGTAGAATTACACCTTGAATGCACAAGGAGGAGCGGATGGATATCTCCACACATTCTTACTTCGACATTACTTACCCATTTCTTAAAAACCTTAAACTACAACTACAGGTGTAAAATATCCTAATAGACCTACATTTTGCAGCACTTGATAATTGATAAGCCTACTTAAATCCGTTACATTCACCAAAAATTTCGAAACTCGAGCACGTAATGGATTTGCTTATAAATTCCATAATTGAGAGTCGTAATTATTTGCGCTAGGTTAACATAATTCATTGCTGGAACATATCTATTCTTGATTTTCCGCGGCATGGTGTTATGTTGCCCGCGGAGACATTTGAAATGCGTACCTCGACACCTGCGGCTAAAAGAGGATAAAGACTTAAAGAAATATAGAAAAATACGCAGATAAAGTATATATACGTACATTCCACAGTTTATGTATTGAACTTTATGTTGCCTTCATACAGACTAAAGTTGTTCTTTGACGGGATTAAAATAACTTTGTCAACGATTGCCGATTTGTTTTGTTTCTAATATTTTCATAAGTTAAAATATAAATAATATTTTAAAAAGGTTATGAGCTTTTAATTTATGGAGACGTACATTACGTTACTAATTCGTTTTGTAAAAATGTGCTACAAATAAACATACCCTAGCCAAGGTTGTGAATTGCACTTGTTACAAATTCTTCACATTATTATCAATATATATTTATTGTATATAATGTATAGAAAAATGCGCAGATAAAAGTATATATATAATTATACATTTTATATATTGAACTTCATGTTGCCCGCAAACAGACCAAATTTTGCCGAAGTTGCCTGCAGAACAAAAAGGGTTTGGCAGGCCTGCCTTAGAGGGACTGGAACCCCCAAGACCGTGGGGCACCTTTCGCGTGTCGTCTGTAATCGAGAGGTGATAACTGTCTTTCGAGATGTGGTTTCGAATAAAGTCTGAACAACCACTGCATTTAATTCAGATCGTCTCTTACTGCGTTATATCACGCAATGAAACGTAAAAACTATGCAAAGAATGTATATTGGTCTTCTGGGCTACACTAAGACTAACGTCGGCTTCTCCACTGCATTGAGAACCTCATATCTCATATATTTAACTGTTTAAACGTATTCACTATATGTTGTTGCATTAAAAGACGTAGACCTTGTAAGACCACATATAACAGACCAGTAGACAGCCATCATAACAAAAATAGTCAGTTTACTACTGACTTGTAAAACAACGTGAGTGTTAAGAAGATTTATGTCTTCTAGGTTGTTGCGCTGTGTAGTATGGTAGATGTTTACCAACGTTTCAGAGGTCATACTGCCTCCGTCATCAGGGCGCAATAACCCAGGAGACAGCACTCTTCAGACTCACTGCTGTGAAAACCTCAAATCATACAACTGTAGTGTCTACAGACTGAATTGTGTGACTTGATTAATGCCCTGCGAGTCGTATTTAAGAATGCCAGGCGATTAAAGAATCGTTTGATAAAGAAATCCTTTCGACGTATGTGGAAACAGTTGTGTCAAGTATTACGCGATTAATATGAGAAGCGACGGACAACGAGGGCTTGCTGTACTGTAGTCTCATCTTCTCTGTGGAAAGGTGCATGGTTTAACAGCGAATAGTCAATGCTGCTTTAGTAAAGCGAACATGTGAACAAGTGTATAAACCTCTATTCGTCTCAAAGTTCTCTCCATAAGAGTAATAACATACAGGAATATTTAATGCTGAACAGACATGTCATTCATCATGTTAGCAGTGTCAGAAGTGGCATAGATCACAGATCACTCAGGAGAGGAGGAGACCTTGCAATGGAGGGTTCGGTTCTCCATCTAGTGTCGGGTGTTGATGGATGTAGCACACACACAGATGCTCCTTGACTCGTGACACGTGACATGTGGCAAGCGACTCGGCTACTCCAGGTGTGGCGGGACATGTAGCTCATGGGTTCTCCCAACATACGTCACAGCTACTCTGCGTCAAATGAATCAAGAGATGGCATACGGTCAATGAAGAAATGCAGGTCTATGAAGCCACTCAAGGAACAATGAGGCGACAATGGGGGTGAAAAGTTGTTTTGACTTGCTGATTCTTTTAAATTAATTATGATGGCGGACTGATTAGTATTGTATACGATATTATTCAAAGGCAACGTTTGTTTCAGTGTGAAAATGCTTTATTACAAAGCAACTGAGTCGATAATTACACTTGGGTTCTAGCTAAAATTGGGTTAGTTTACACACTAATACAATTAATTATTGTCCTTGAAAAAAAGTTCTGTCGGTCTACAAATCACGCATGTAGATAAGTTTTCTTCATTAGTGTTCAAGTGCTAGTGCTTTTTTCTTTCCACAGCTTTCCTTTTGCTCGTTCCATCATCGACGACTTTCGCTCACAGCAACACGGGAATGTTCGAGACATTCGAAAAGTAATAATTTCGCATCTGACAGAAAACAAGAAAGAATTGGTTGTCTATCCGTGTGTGCTGTCGCTTCGCGGTCTTCCCCCATCCCCTCCAACGTGTGTATGTATTTGTAACGGTCATCAAGGCTCGGAGTTTCATTGCAGAAACTGTAAGCAGCCAGCCAACCGCTCGGAGTGACATCACGGCAAATACTCGTGATATTTGACAAATGTTCGTCGTCATCTCTTGCAATTTGTAACAGTGAATGTGTCTACGTTTATCTTTTGCTGCACTGCATTTCAAATGAGCTTATGGTGTGTTATTTATCAGCATTGTATCTACTGCTGGTGATATTTATGTGTGGCCGTGAATATTGCTGAGAATAAGTAGTCGTGATGTTCAAAAGGTGTTCTGTTGCCTTTTTCCTTCTTTGATTGACGCATACTTATACCAATGCAAATACTGCAGATTTCATTGTCAACCTGTGTGTATCAAAGTTACTGGATCCAGTTATTGAAGCTGGGACAAGTATTAAGAACAAACTTTGTAACATGAAATGTCGTATAATTCATGACAGTTTACCAATGCAGATTGTTAAGAAAAACCGATAACAGCGTGCTCGTAACACAAGAAGCCAGCTGATCACAAGAGCGAAAGAGTATAACGAAAGTAGCTGTCATGGTTCCGTAACTTTTCCATAACTGAAGAGAAAATGTGACGTTATTGGACAGTAGCCGTCCGCCATGGCATTCTGACCAGCCCCTAGAGACGCCAGTATTGACAATGACCAGACAGATCATCAGACAAAAACGTGCATCCGCCATAAACCGGCTCCTGTATATCATACACTCTAAGTGGTATCCAAACCTTTCTTCCCCTCACCTTACTTTTAATACGGGTACGGTATAATGGAAGTAATGTCACTGTGGAAAAAGAAATATTTAAACATTTAGGAAATGCGTAACGAAAAGTGTGTTACTGAATAAAAAAGAGTAATACCGGAAGTTTCCGAGTTTGAGATACGTTCATCAGTCTGTTTAAATATGACGAAAGTGTTGTCACATTTGGAACAAATATCTCCAGATTTTGGAGGTACAAGGTGTGATCGGAAAGTTTCTAGACTGCGCCTATAAAAACCCGTACACTTATCTCAGGTATTAAATTCATCCATCACCCTCGAAGTAGTTCCCCTGGGAGTAAACACAACGATCCCAGCGCCGCTGCCAAGCCTGGAAGCATCCCTGGAAATCTTTCTTTGTCAGCCTGTCAAGCACCATCTGCGATTCTGCCTGAATCTCTTCTATCGTCTCAAATCTCCTTCCCTTTAGCTGAATTTTCAATTTACCAAAACGCCCGTAACTAAGAAACAAATGCTAATTCGATGATGCCGGCTCGCACACTGATTCACTATGAATGTAGGCCGCACCCCCTAGCGGCAGAAGCTCGTACTACATCCAGTTCGCCCTCTATTGACATTCGGTCATTTTTAAAACGTGAATGCCACACCAAAGTTTGCGGACTCCCCAAATGCTTGCTTTAGCATTTCATAGGTTTCCGTAGCCGTTTTGGCGAGTGTTTGGCAAAATTTGATGCACACGCCATTCCGAAATCGCAGGAGGGTCGGTGTAATGCACTACCAAAACGCCCGTAACTAAGAAACAAATGCTAATTCGATGATGCTGGCTGGCACACTGATTCACTATGAATGTAGGCCGCACCCCCTAGCGGCAGAAGCTTGTACTACATCCGGTTCGCCCTCTATTAACACAGTCTTGAAACTTTCCGATCGCACCTCGTATATTGTGTGCTACTTGTTTCTGAATTCAAAAAACAAATTTTATGGGGTTATGTGATTAACGTCAGCCCAGCTACTTGCTTAAATATACAGAAATTACTGACACTGTAAAGCAAAAGTTAATGTCCAAATTCAGCATTAACTTAATGCTGAATTTGCTAAACTCGAAAGAGTAGGAAAGGCGATGTGTTTTTGTCTCTGATTTACATGAAATAATGTTAACTATGGAAATGAAAGGATCAGCTCCTAGAAAAACGGAATATGTATGTCTTGTTGAGTGGTGGGTCTTTCCGTAACCTCTGGTGGGCATGAGACCGGACAATACCGTGTATGTGACCAGATAGCCTCGGTAAAATTCCAGTACCAGCCTCAAGAGAAATTGCGAAATTATATTCCGTGCTAATAGTACTGTTAACAGGTACAGTTACCGAATTTGGAGGTCTGAAACCCCACACGATTTCATCGGACAAGTCCGCGATTTCTCTGCTGCTTACGTCATGGTATCGTTCTCTGTTGCAAGGGCACAATAAAGCACGGTCAGAAACTGCCTCTGTTGGAAGTTTTCCACAGTGGCGTGCTCTGCATTGAAGCAAGGGAGACATTGCTTCCGTAGTTAAGAAATGAAAATAATTCATTCATAAATAATTCAAGTTGAATACTAAGGATTGTGAATATTTTCATCTTCTCAAGAACGTAGCGTGTGGCGAAGCAAGAGACCGGACCGCTGGCAGCGAGTGTCCTTGGGGTAGTTACAGTTTCCTTTCGTTAATCTTCGAGTTCGTTCCACCCCAGTTCTTGTTGGGTGTTGTAAGCAACATCAAGTTTTATTAAAATACTGTTGCACGTGCATATTTAGATGGTGCAGGATTGTATTTGTGGTCGTATATTGAACCTTTTTTAACTCCAGAAAGTAAACGATCCGCGTGCAAGGGAAGCATTTCCAATCTCGTGGTACAATTGGCAGGGGATTGATTAGACTACACGCACAGCTAAAATGAACGTTGGCAGAGAACCTCCATGTGACTGTGCAATCGAACGCCTTTTAAAACGGAGATTTATGTGTAGGGACTTTTCTGGAAAAAAAATAACTATAGAAAGAGGATGACCAACATGCGACTTGCCAGAACTTAAAACACAAACCACATCATGTGTGAGGAAATTTAATTTTGAACAGTATTATAAAACAGAGTAGCTGTCCGGTTGCCGTAACATAGGAAAATCGTTTTGTTGGTCATGTCTATTATTTCTGAATGAAAAGAAAATATGGAACAAGACTGGATTCGGTGATATCAACAAACTTCATACAGCACTGAAACAACATAAGAACTCTGAAACCTACATTGTTTCAACAATGCAACTTGTAATGTTCGGCAAGTCTCGAATTGACTGTCAACTTCAAAACCAAAAGATACCACTGCTTCCGTTACGAAAATAGTACCGCACGCCACTGGTTTTCCGCTAAGATGATACATCGCCTTATTTCAACAGTATTGTAACACCGCAATGAATAAATTCACTGGGGTCGCGTTCAGCGACTTCAGGATGGCAAGTTAAATAGTTTCATGTATATGCTTTCTTCTTAAATATTAATAATCACAAATTTAGGTAACGTTATATTTTATAACTGAAGTTTACTTATGAATTCGACGCATTTGTGTCATTGTTTTTAATACGATACTAGCCACTGATGTAAAAGGAGAGAACTAGACAAATAAGCAACGACAATGAAGACGAGGAAGGAAGGAAGAAGGGGAAATGGTCATAACGGGAGAGACTGAGAACAAAAATAAGAATACAAATTTGTAAATGATAGAGAAAAATAAAACAAAGAAAGTTTGTTTCTTTCAGATGATTTGGATCTGCAAGGGAGATTGAAATCATAAGGAGGTAGCTTCTAAGCAGGTAAGTATAAAATAATTATTATATTTGTTTACCGTCAAATCACAATAAAATAGTAAGTTAAGATAATTAAAATGATTAAAATATCATCTTATGTTCCATATCGAGCATTCGATTTACATCGGAACATTTACAACATGTTTCGGTTTATCAAACCGTCATCAGGTGTAAATTATAAACTTTTAAACTCAAATTACAATTATTTATAGTTTTTACAATTTTATAATTTTATCATCTTTCTCAGTATATTTTATGAAAGTTGTGTCAAGGTATTATTAATATAACATTATTGTTGAGGTGGTGTTATTGATGTTTATACCAGTCATATATGAAATAGCAATCGGTTCAGATGTGTTTCGAGGAGAGATCCAGAAGTGTTACCATCTCGGAACGAGGTTCGTTATTGACTGAATAATAATTTCCCTATTCTTTATTACAATTTTTTGATTACTTTTCTCCCTACATTGTTTTGACCGGAAAAAATGTAATGTGTGTTCAGTTGGGTTTACTTCAAATATCAACGCAAATTTACCTGTAAAATGGAGACTGCAAAACGCCATATTAATTCGCGTATTTCCAGTTTCCTTCTAAGTCACCTTAAATGCGTTTTGTTATAAAATAAAACTTGAAGTGACGCTGCCGCTAATTGGCTCTATTATGCTAGACACAGAGCGACGAGCACTGCCATCTGGCTAGTGTATTACACGGCACCGGCCATCAAATGACAATCGAATTCTGTGCCCTCAGAGTATACTATTATGCTAATTCTGTGAGGGTTAATCCAGCTGCTACCTACCTGCTAGGACTAATAGAGACCGTACTTAACTAGGAAGAGAGATTCTGCTTGAGTCGGAAACAGTGAGACTTAAACAGGGATTTTGTTATATCCCCAAAATACTCTGAGACTTCCTTATTTTATGTTCGGGGTCAGTTTGTTGCACATTGAAAAACCTGTTCTCCACTTTTGAAACAAACACGCTGCACGAATTTGTTCAAAGGCTGGTGTATACATACCCCGAAGACTATTTTATTCCAAAACTAACACTTCTCATGTTACGAACAAGATACATAGCCTTGAAACGTGTAACACTATGCATGAAACCCCTCCGCTCATCATTTGACATTTTAAGCCAATCATGTGTACGAGTAGCTGTAAAAAGACTGAATTGTAACTTGCAGACAGAGTAAGCAAACATCAGCTGTTCATTGTATGCACAGTCTTCTGAGTATTGCGATATGTGGAATACGTTCCAGAGGAGCTTGCTGGTTCTTTCTTCAGTGTGGTAGAGGCAGAATAACAACATCGGACTTATCATGCCAACGTCAGTAATACGAGTTAGGTCTAATCTTGGTAGGTAAGAATTTTCGTTCACGAAGCAGCGCGCTTATATATACATCCCTCTGCCTGATCACAGCTTGTTAACGTTACATTAGCCTCAACATTGTCTCTAGTTTCCATGTGCCCACCTGCCTCCTCGTTGGTACGAGGTCACATAAGGCGTCTAATACATAAACGGTCTTTCGTATGTCTTCTGCTGTTTAGCTGCAAGGAAATCATATACGGTTTAATGTAAAAAACGATACAGCCGATATACAAAACTTAACAGTACGTAGCAACGGCGATAAATAAGTAGCCTGGTGCAAGGGATGTGACACATTCTCGTTTGCAGAACCTGAATTATACTGTAAGTAAAGTAAAGTAAAGTTTGTCCCATTATACGCCATGTAGGCGCTTGGGGGGAGTGAAGGTATAGCTCCTCTCTTCCTTGACCTCGGCACTAGATAGGGGTGAGTGGTCAGCATCACGCCCCGGCCGGCTTTACCCCCGGGAAAGGACCCCGGTACCCATTGTAGAGGAGGCTGGGTGGGCCCCAGAGCCGGTCTGGACGCAGAGGCTAGAGGAAAAATTCTCTGCCCCCGTCGGGGATCGAACCCTGGTCATCGAGCCCGTAGCTAGTCACTATACTGACTGAGCTATCCCGGCTCGTAAGTACAAAATAATACAGTGCTTGTTTCTTGCAGCGTACTAATTTTTGTTTGTCAGTTACAAGTTGAAAGCACCTGTTTTCTTTCGTTTTTATGACTTTCATTAAGGATGCATGCATGAATAAATCATCTAAAATTGCGCGTATATACCTAAATTATTAAGAGTTTAATTCGTTCATTGCATTTTATATAATAAACACAGGGCGATAGGTGGTACTTCAGCTAGAGGCCTGATCGTAAAAACGCTCTGACAGTACTTTTGTGTTTCCTTGATCTTTTGAAAAGAAGCAACAAATCCGTCGATATTTCGGTAATTTTTACAACTTCGAGGCTGTGAAACAAAAAGCATGTTAAGTGTTTCACTTCGCTTTATTATTGCAGGTAATGGCAAGGCCTAATCTCTTTCCTTCAATAACTAAGAAACAATTGAATGAATAATGGGTGGTAATGGGCGAAGTACCTCAAGTTTATAATAACCAGCTACTGCTGGAGAGTGGAACGTTGTCTGACCTAATTGATATCTATATCTTTCAATTGAAGCATTTATATATTATGTATATTAAACAAAAAGTGGTTCTTAGGCAATGTAAATTTGTCATGTGTTTGAAGTTACAGAACTGAATTTAATGTGCAATAAACTTAATCAAGATTAACGACGTGTGCTAAATAACAAAGGAGACATTTGCAAAGTTTTCCTACCAGACAGAGCAAGCCTACGGTGGTTCTAGTATTGGTCACGTGTCGTTTTAATTTGTGTGACTGCATCTAAGCCAAATTGCTACTTGGCTTATGTTAAGAGTAATATTGTAAGATTGGTATTAATTAATATAAAACAAGTCATTGTTTGTAACACATCCGTTATTTTCTGGGAGACATTAACTGGTAGGAGCTGGTGTCAACAATTTGCCTACAAATTCTGCATCTTAATGAAGAAGGCTAAACGCGGAAGAAGTAATAATCAGGAAGATAGAAGCAAGGTGAGATAAAGAAAGGAAGGACGAATGGAAGAAGAGGGCGTTAAAGTAGGGGAAGTTTTAAGAAAGAACTGAAGAAACGAGACAAACCGACAAGAATAAAAAGAAGAAATTGTCTGACCGAATGACTGACTTGTTTAGTAAACAAGTGAGCGCACAACATATCTTTCATGAGCTTAGCTGAAATATATCTACCTACTTTGTGCCTACAGAGAGAAAAGATTTAATCTCTTGCTGTTCAGATTTCCAGTGTACGTAAAGCTCGGAGAACATTAAAGGGAACAAACAGGAAGCATTCCTGATGCCATAGAAAAATGTAGGTCCTTTATGGCCGCACAACCTGGTACCTGTAAAATACAGTCAAGTTGAGACAAAAAGTATACCAGTTTCAACTGTTCTACTGTACGTATAAGATATACCACCATTCACTTCGATATTTTCAGTTCGTGTAATATCACAATATGGGCAGCTTTGGCAGTCTCTGGGCCCTTTATTAGACGAGTGCAGGCGCAGACTAAATATTCGAGTTTTTCTGTCTCTCCGTTTTTTTCTGTCTTTGAAGAAAAGTTATATTTCGTAACTTTGGAGAAAGACAAAATAAGAAAGTTAGATAAAGCAATGCCAAATATAAAGAAAGAGTTTTCGTAACAAACCCAGGCAAGCGGATGCAGACAGTTGAAGCACAGAGTAGGCATGGGCGGCGGGCTGTCCACCCTCTAGGAGGCCAAGTTGCTTGGCAGCAATGCGGCAGAATTTCTTACTCAATTACTGCGGCAAACATCCATCTCATGATATTCTTTGTTTCTTTCTCTGCGCCTTTTGCTGTAATTCTTCGTTCAAAATTTCAATAACTGGTGCAGAAACGGCACATATTCGTCGACATTACGCAGAACTACGCAGTATGACAACGACGCCAGAAGAGATACTGCGATTATGCATTTATGGTCTGTGTATCTGAGACATGATAAAGTTCGCTGAGTTGAGCCAACTTGTTGTTGTAGCATCAAGTCAGGTTGTGCAACTGAAAATACATTTAATCAGTGGCATCAAAATGCGTGGAGCCAGGAAAGAGAGAAAAATTATTCAGAAGTTTACAAGGGTGGAAAAGTGTAATTCAATAGATTACACATATTTTCCAAATTCATTCTTTGCTATCATTAGACTTGATGTGCATTTATTGCTCAAATAAATGTACTGTTGATAACCTTACCTTACTGTACTGTGTGCATTTTCCTTGTATTTTGATAATCCTTCACAATATTGGGACATGTTAAGCATATGGTGAGGGTCTCTAATATCTGATTGCCCTGAACAGGTGTCAACTTTACCGATTGGGAAAAGCTGCCATGGTCATATCGGAAAATGACTGAAGTAAAAGTTGCACTTGTGAAAACATTTTATTGCATGTTAGGTAACAATGTTTTTACGATGAGCTGTTTTAGAAAAAATCAAGAAAGTTATTTCTGGGCTTTACGTAAAAACATATTTATTGGCCAAAGTAAAATTCCTTCGACAATATACAGTGCAGACTGCAAATACTAAATTTAATGAAAATACCTTAGGTAATTTCGGAGACGAAATTTGCTTATCGACGAACAGACATGACTTCACCTCATGCAAGGAACGAAAAATATAACATACAGGAAATAAGTATGGCAAGATACTAGAAGATATTTATTTTTATGAGTGAATAATAAACAGCAGTATGTGTAGTTCAGAAGAGAGCAATTTATCATGCCGGTTCATGGAAAAGCCTACCATTTGAGGAGATATAAGACAATAATGAAAATACATAAGGTAAATAATAAATGTTAAAGAAAGAACAATTAAGTGAATAAGGTAATTAAGTAAAAACAAAGTTGTCTGACGCTCTTAGAACAACAGATCAATCATGTATATGTTTATACTTTCGTTGGTATAATTATACAGGTATTAGATACGTAGTATGAGCCGGGATAGCTCAGTCAGTATAGTGACTAGCTACGGGCTGGACGACCGGGGTTTGATCCCCGACGGGGGCAGAGGATTTTTCCTCTAGCCTCTTCATCCAGATTGGCTCTGTGGCCCATCCAACCTCCATCCAATGGGTAGCGGGGTCCCTTCCCGAGAGTGAAGTGCGACCGGGGCGTGATGCTGACCACTGACCACTCTAGTGTCAAGGTCAAGAAAGAGTAGGAGCTATACCTCCGCTCCCCCGAAACAACCTATATGGCATCTAGTGGGACAGCTTTACTTTACTTTTAATGTATGATCCTGAAGAAATTATGCAAGTTTTATTAGTTTTTTTTTAAAAGAGTGTGTAACAGCAACATTGTAGCTGCATAAAATCTGTTTTTAGTGTTCTGTTTGATGGCGATAACCAAAGAACCATTGTAGCTATGCAATTTGATATGAAGGCAGATATTAGATACGTAGTGTACCAGGTAAGGTATTTCGGCCGTGTGTTCCATTTACTATTCTCTTATAATGTTTTGATGAAAGTTCACATCCTTATGACTCAAAATGACGAGGTGTCTCTGGGGAGCTTATATCGACCACCGAAAGTCAAATTAACTTAGGTACTTGGAACGCCTATCTGCCTACCTACGAGATTTTCAACATGTCTGACTGAACAAATCTATTTTTGAGTTCCGGTATTATAAAATGTGAAACACATAGTTGGGATAGTTCAGTTGTCTGCAAGAAATTGTAGCGGATAATATTAAATATTTTGGTGGCTTCCTTAAATATGTCAACATTTGTCCTGGATAATTCGAAATAAATTCTTTCAAACATAAGCTAAGAAAAAAGCCGAAGTTGAAACGACAGGTTAATTACTGCGTTATCCAAAGATGGCGGGAAAGGTTGGAACGTGTTAGGAACACAGTTGTTTACCTAATAATGTATCAAGATTTCTAATAACTTATAGCTGAAAATCTGTGACTACCACAAATAACTGGAGCTCTGTGTTCATAAATCTTCTCAAGAGAATAATCATTACTTGGAGTAAATATAAAAACACAGAGGGATGAAGTCAAAACAATTGACTGAACAAGATGTCAGTGCTAAACATAACACTGTGTGAATTATTGTTAGAGGTATATAAACAAATTTCAATTCAAAATATTTCTAACCTAACCGGTTCAGATGGCCCAGGGCCTCTGTCTGTCACTCTTTGAAGGGGTTTTCCTCCTTGCGTAATTAAGAACATTATGCTGTAGTACGTCGTAGTGAGGAAGGAGTACGTCAGGAGGATTCTTTTGGCTTCTTTTGTTGCAGAAGTCATTATGGTGCGTATATTTCATCGTCAGCTGACGTTGTAGCGCAGTCATTACTAGGGATTTTACTTGTCAGTTATTGAATAAGCCGATCGAATATTGGGAAAACCTAGAAATGAAAACTTCTGAGCCCTATCACGTGTCAAGTAAGACGTGCAAAACTTTTCACTCCTTAGATTAATTGTTTACGATTTTAACGATCTTTGCTATGAGCTTACATCTAACTACGCACTCAGATTTTTTTATTTTTACTAGTATGCAGTAACAATAGTAAACCCATGTAGTGATAGTGATCCTGTCTCCGAGTTAGATACAAGAACTTGGGCTCTTACACAAAACGTATTTCCATTAGCTATGCTACAGGCGAGAGCATCGTAGTAGGCCTGTGAATCGTGGTACGCTACAAAGTTCCCGCCGAAACAAATGAGGATCGTGACGATACAATTGTACTCGATAATTTTCACAACTATAATTTTTGTTAAATATAAATTATTAGAATGAATATGGATTTTATTTTTTATTAGAGGAACAATTTCTGGCAGACGACTGTATTTATGCAAAGCACTAATTCGTTGTTTCTAACCGTCTGCTACTCTATTTTAATATGCTCATTTCGATTTATTAGAACAGATCATATTTATTTTCTTGTACTCGTTTGTTTATTAGTCTGTTTCCTTAAAGTGCCCTTTATAATTATATTTTAGCATTCCAAGAGCTGTAAAGAACCATAATTGTACTACTTTTTGTACGTTTGTATGGCAAAGGTTTCACTAATTGGTGTTGCTACTTCATCTTTACTTCACTATGAAAAGGAATAACTGCTACCGACCAGCTTAATAGAAAGTACATTTACTTTCATGAAAAAGCTATAAAAAGAATTTTCATTCAGACGACAGTTTATGAATGGCTGTGATAACAAGAAGTAGAATTATTCAGGGGCATATCAATATACGAATAATTGCGGCAGTAAACGAATGTGTTGATAACTAACAAAGTCAGAAATAAAAGTATGAAAAAGTAAACAAGTATGACACTTACTCTCAATAATAATATGTGTTTCACGAATTGGTTGAAGATATGGAATAGGGAAATTCACTCGATTTCTGGATGGGTCTATTTGGAATTCACCGCGAGAAAAATTCAAAACTTCCGAAAATATTAAGAAGTCAACTGAACATAAAAGCGATATGATCGTTTTTGAAAAGACAAAAGTAACATTCGTCAGATGTGATATCCCTAAATTTGATTGGTGCTATCACAAATGAAACATGACCTGGACTGAATTTATTCGACGTCTTTGTATTCGGTTAATATTATAATCTGTTACATTATTAAAGAGACCTGCGTGTACTGTGACCTTAAAACTGCATTTTCGTGTATATGGCATCTCGAGTTTCTTGCGAAAATAGACCTCTCTACTTCGTACGAGAAAGTAAATAATTCTGAGAAGCCCGTGTTTGGAACAATAACCGAACGTCATGTGCCGGAATGAATTCCTTCATGGGCGGTAACCGTCCCGCGGGTCATAATTAGTCCACTCCTAATTTGAATGTTATCTCATGCATCAGAGCCTTCTGTTCCATTATGTCCGCATTGCAGATCTCTTGGTGTGATGTTCTGTTGACAACTGAAGTGTGTATTTTGTGTTCTGCGTCATCTTTCTACTATGGTTTTGATTGCTTATTGTCAGCCCGGGAATTAAAGGGAATTCAGTGGACTGTCTACCTTGTGGGATGCTGTATATCAGTTCTGCTTGTATTGGTAAATATTCCGGCTTTCTATAGTCATGAAGTTCAGAATGGCAAGTACAGAACAACATTTGTGCAGATGAAACGGGCAATTGCCATCGTCGGTTATGCTCGTCTTCAACTTTCATTCTTACGTGATCGCCTGCTGGACACTTTGTCCTTCGTGTACTTTATATAGATTTTGGTCCTGTATTGACAAGTGACTGAACATTTGCGATTGTCATCGTTCTCTCTTTGCTTCTGAAGCAGATCCTGTTTACCGGTATGCTCAGCGGTAATGGACTTAATTGTACTGAGGACGTAGCCCGCTCAGTTCGAATCTCCGATTACTTAGGAAGCAAAATAAATGTTGCTTTATGTAGCCCCTACATGTCGGTGAACTACAGAATAAATGATCGATGATGATGATCCATAGCAAAACGGCGTTTTATTGTACATAAATCAACAAAATGGTTTATATTTATCGTATCATAGGTATAATCATTAGACAGGAGTCGTTTAATAAAGTGGGAAAAATTATTGTTTCTAAACTGAATAGCATTCGTCTTTGCAGTTACATCTACAGTAATTAGTTTCAAAGATATTCGTCACGATTTTAATGATTTCTTTTTTATGACACAAATAAGAGTTGGGCCAATTATTCTTCCCCAGGCTAGTTACATTATTAATTTGATTAATTTTGATAGGAGTATGCTAAAGGTAATTAAGAATAGACACCTAAGACGATTCTGGCTGTAAAGAGTACATCTTTACTAATAAAATATCCATTGAAGACATTCTTACACACTGAAGATAAGTAACATTACAAAGAATCTAAGTTACATTCACAAGAAAACACGATAAACATTGTTAATTCTAGATGTGGCGTGCGAAATGACACACAGTGATGGATAAGCGAACGCTTCACGTACATCGGAAGTATGCACTAAGAATCATTTGCTGAAGAATCAATATTTCCATCTCCATCCATATTTTCATGATACTTTTCATTTTGACATGTTACATATGATGGAGCCCAATTCAGATGCCCAGTGACCTGGCAAATTAACTTGAGTTTTGTCCTTTTAAAACGCATCTTCCTGCTTCCACAAAAATCTTAGTAAACACGACCTTCCTTTCCGTGATTTGCTCTTATAGTTCAATGATCAGGAAAAACTAACTGCATCGTCAATATTCGTATACTGTCCGGTACGGCAGTGAGGCAGAAAATCAACATTAGAACACGGAACTCTTCAGAAATTATCTTATCTGCACAACTCAAACAAGAGTTCGATGTTAGTTTCGATGGGTATTTTGCTTTTGTACATCAGGTTAGGTTAGGTTAGATTAGTTAGCTTAAGTTTGCTTATCTTATCTTAGGTAAAGTCAGTTTAGGTTAGGAAGGGTTAGTTCAGTTCAGTTTAGGTTGGGTTAGCTTCGGTTTGCTTAAGTTGGGTTAGGTTAGGTTTGTCAGATTACGGAACGATTTGTTTTCAATTACCCATCTCCTGACTCTCAGCATCGGTACGATTGGCGACTCTGCGATCTAAAACATGACAGTTCTTTACCCGTTGTTTTACATTGGTATGTAATTTAGTCTATCAGTCTAAGGATAGGACACAATTTAAAAGTGACTGTGAAGAAAGTGAACAAAATATTTGCACGTAACAGATAGAAAGTAAGAGCAGGATTAAGAAAATTGTATAAGGAACATTGTAACTCTTTTATCATTCATCGCGTAGAACTGCAATAAAGTTACTCATTTAGCACGCAAGGAGAAATGAGAACGGCATTGAAATCTTTAATTGGAAGGTATGAATAACAGACCACTTGGTAGATGGAACTATAATGTGAAGTGACTCATAAATTAGTAGAATGTGGGGGTGTAGACTAAATTCATGACTCATGATGGACATCTATTAACGGGATATTTTGAACACTGTAATGAAGATTTGGTTTACATGTTTTCACCTCGTGACCAAATATCAGTTTCTCAACTGCTTTGCCTAGTAAATAGCTACACTTTTGGTGCTTATTTGACGTACTGACACATTAGCCATAATTCCTTGTGCAATTTAAACATTCATGTATAAATTTCTAAACGACAAGGTTCTAATTAAACCGGTAATTAATTCATCGATACGTACAGTTCATGCATATTTGCTGTTATAACAAAAAATTACATTTATAAACGTCAACAATAGACGTGAATAAGGATTCCGAATTAGTTCTGGTAGCCTGTATGTCAAACATTTCACGGCTTAGCAAAAACTTGACTGTCGATCAGTGCCAGGGTCAGAACTGCTAAGAGTATCGTCGTTAGCAGAAAAATGTTTCATTTCTATCACTGACAGTGTATGGTTGTTTACAAATTGTTTTATTGCGAATGTGTGAAAACTACGGCATCTTTAATACGTATCTAGAGTGTAATACACAACAGTAAACTAACCTGGTCTTCTTTTTCACTGAAGTGAAAGGCAAATCAGTAAGAGTGGACCAAGTACTTTCTCATTCTACGCAACCACTTCTTTCAGAATATATACAAATTTAGGAGTTTATTACCAAATTTTAGACGGCCGTCTTCTGTGTTGTTGCGCCATGTCGTCCAGTAAAAGTTTACCGACGTTTCAAAGGTCCTTGATCCAGCCATCATCACGGCGACTTATCGCTCTAATGATGGAGGTAGCATGAGCACCACATGCACTGCCCATCTCATTCTTCTAGACTTCATCGCCCTAAATATGTTGGGGGAGAAGTACAGATTTTTAAGCTCATCATTATGCAGTTTTCTCCAGACCCCATTGTCTTCTCTCTTAGGCCCAAATATCCTCCTCAACACCCTGTTCTCAAACACCTGCAATCTGTGTATCTCCGTCAGAGTTGGAAACCATGGTTCACACCCATACAAAACAACTGGCAAAATTATTGTTTTGTATATTTTAATCTTTAAGTTCTAAGAAATCAGACAGGAAGACAAAATATTTTGAACTGCAAAATAGGATGCATTTCCTGTATTTAGTCTCCGCCAAATATCTAGGTGAATATCGTTTCAATTTGCATAATTGCTTATCGAATGAAGAATAATCTTACGCTTCCTTATATGTATCAGTATTTTACTATGTCTTCGCTTATAATAAGATATAAACTACTTATATTAATGGCCAAAAAGCATCATCACCAACCACTTTAAAGCCTTATTTTCGTATGTATTTAATTAACTGCCTTTTCTGTTCTGTTGGCATGGGATGTTTCCTGTAGCATGAAAACAATGCCATACACAAAGGGCCACATATTCTCGAGAGACAATTTTTTTTGGTTAAAACTTGTTAAATGTGCTTTGACTGAATATTCCCATGGACTGAATAGACTTTGTGGATAACTTCTTGGAGCAACAGAAAAATGTTTTCGATATCATAAACGTCTAATTTAGACACAAAATCAAAGTGTTAACACACACAAAACACAAAATGGAGAAGCCCCAGTCGACTTTTTGTGTACAATTATGAATATCCTATGTATTTACACTAGGGACTTAAAATGCTATTTTCGTTAATATCTCCTGTTTCATTTACTGTGTTTAAAAAAGTACAGCTTTATTTTTAAAGGGTACACTTTATTAATATCTGAACATCGCCCCGGGACGTATTTATTTACTTTTTCGGACAACTATAACTTTAGTAAGAATAACGTATCTATTTTACTACACTTGTGAAAGTGAAACGATGAAAGGCGATATTATTAACATCTGAACATCACCGCGGGCCGTAATTTGTCCTCTCCTGTTATGGATCGTCATTTTGTAGTAACTTCACTAGGTGGATTCAAACGGCGAACGTGTATTGTGAACATCTATATTAAAATACTTTAAATATCTGTTTCTGCACGTTTAATATCATATCGGAGGAAACTCGCCATTATGATTCTTCTGTGCTCAGCTTCGAAGACATTTTACAGCATTCATATTTTCTTACAGCAAACGGGGTAAGGTTAGGTTGCAAATGAACATCACACTAAATATGGCAAAGACTGAAATAAAAGGCGATGGAATGTAGGCCGCTTAGAATTTGTCAAGCCGTTCCTCAGGTCTATATCATTCATCTGCAGTAGATCTATGTTCAAACAGTTAAATACACAGCCGATTTACGTTAGACTATAATGCTGATAAGACAGTACAAACTGTAACCTGGAACCTCAATTACAGCCAAATGTCAACGACATAATTCTGTTCAGCTGTTTCGTGCCCTTAATGATTACGTCTCTTACCAATGAAGTCCCTCTACCATGTTCTTTCTTCCTTGAATTTATTCTCCTTATCCTTCTTAAATGGCGTCTCTAACGAAACAGTTTTGTTTGCAGCTGATTTTTTCTTTATCAATACGCTCGTATTTCCATAATCACTGGATTTTGTGTTTATTAGGTATCAACTAACCAATTCTCTTCTATCCCATCAATTTTGGAGCCATCAGTATAGACATGAAGCCATGATTCCTTTGGGTATTTGATGTTGATAGTTTCTTGTGCTAGGGCCTTCATAATTTTTGGATTTGTTAACTTTTTTGAGACTTATTTGTTGGAGATCAGTGTAAAACTCAATGTAATCTGTCTCAACTGGGTTCTGTATCTGTAGTAGTATTTGTGGTTTATTTGTGGATCCCAGCTCAGATTTTAATTCCGTTGCAAATTGTATAAATCCTTCCTGTGTCTTTAATTTCCGTTCACTTAAGCAATAACTTTTCCAGTATTCTTCTCCTGATATTCTGATTAGCTTTTCGTATTGAGTAACTGTTTTTTCGTTTATTAACTTCTGTATTGTTCTATTACTCGTAGGAAAAAGCATGGCAGTAACGGGAGTTGTTTTTACTGCACCGGTGATAAGTCGTCTTTTTTAATTTATATAAATTTTGTTGAGAAGCAGTGACGAGGGGTTCACAACAGTAGGTTATTGTAGGGAGGATGTACATTTTATATGTAGTGTTAATGGTAGAACGAGCACAGTCCCATTTATCGCCATGATGCAAAGATGAAGATTCGTTTGCCAAGTTTGTAGACCACTTTGCCGTCAGAGACGTTGTCCAGGGTGCACCATTACAGTCCTCCTGGCCGTCATAGAACAGCTTTTGACGGGGAAATTGAAGCCATTCTCATAGCAGTAAATCAGTTATGCCACTTCTCAGAACGCTTTTTAACAGCTGTATTACTTTCAGATTCTAAGGCTGCAATCCAGTCAATCGGACCGACAAGCGCCCCCAAATCTATAGAAATTCAAGAGTGCCGCAAAATTCTTCACAGAACCATAATATTACAGTGGATACCAGCCCATTGCCAAATACTTGAAAACGAATTAGCTGACCAACTAGCCAAGAAAGGGGGTAAGGTACTGCAAATAGATAACAAAGCATCATCTTTCCACTCCATTCAATTCAATTATTCATACGACAAGCCTTGAGGAACAAACACTTTCAACAGTTGTCAGCACAAATTTCAGAGAAACAATGGAAGGAATCATTACTGAGCATCCCAGATTGACCCAGGCGGGACGCAGTTGCAGCATTCCGATTATATACAGGACACGATTGTTTAGCCAAGCACCTCCACCGGATTGGCATCTATACCGAACCATCCTGTGTTATTTGTAACCAAGGAGAGGAAACGGACAGTCACCACCTACAACACTGCCCAGCTTTGAAGAGCAGCAAACTTTATGATCGCTACTGGGAAGCAAGATGTGTTGTGGGCCAAAGATGAAATTCTATGTACCTGCTATTTGACATAAATAAATAAAATTCTCTTCTAACAGCACCCGAAGGATAAAAAATCAGATCCTAAAGCTCGCCACTGGTTACAATCCTGGCCCAGTTTAATCCACATAGTATCCTTTACACCTACTTTCATGAGATTTTTCTTAAGGTTAACCTACCAGCTCCTCCTCGGTCGACCGGTAGAATGTTTTCCTCCAGATTTCTAAAAATAAAATTTCCTCTTTAGACTATTTCTTGTCTCTCCATTCTAATTGCATGTTAAGCCCATTTTAGAATTCTAGATATCATTGTACTAATTAACAATACTATGAGACAAGTTTCATATAATATCCTACAATGCCTAATATTGAGTGTTAACATTGAACATAAAATATAAATGCAAAAGAAGTAAAAAAACTTACGAATACTTACTTTGATATTCAGTTTCAGACATAAAATAAAACATAGGATTTTTAATGGCATAGAAGAATGGTAAATAATATAAGGACAGGAAAAAATTTCCATTCCTGGATCTAGCGATAAAAAACAAATCTTTGTAAGAGATAATATGCAATAGTAATATACAGGCCCAGTCGAAAGTTACAATCATTTCACTTACTAAATGCAAATCAATATCAATCCGTAAGTCAACATTTATAAGCTTTCTTTACGACTGCGAAGTCGAGCGTATAAGGAAAGAAGTCTCAGAAAGATATGTTTTCTATTTGTTATCACTATGTATTTCGGAGCCCTAATACACAAACAATACGGTACTGGAACCACGTCCAATAGCCTACTTCATTTCCCTGAAAATAAAAATTATGCAAGATCTTGTAGTGAAATGTAACATCGAACATTTTGACAAAGGGTTCATTTTAGTTCTTGTACCGGACGCTTATGCTTGGAGACCAATTTTATTCAATCTCTTGTGTGTTCATAAACTTAATGCTTACTTTGTTACGGTACTTTTAGAAACCAGTCACAGGTGACTAATGTAGATCTATATTGTCTCTAAGGAGAACGCTGGTTCCCCTTCTAAGAAACGCTTCACTGCGGGGGCGACTCAATGGCTTCACAGGGCTCGATGGTAAGTGGCATGTAATTAGTCTGAAACACGGAGTATGAAATTCTACTTGGGTACAAATTAATACGTACTTTCACAATTTAATGAACCATTAAGGTGAAATTACATAAACTTATAGCTTTCATGTTGGAATGCTGCCCTGAACTAACGCGGCTGATCGCTCGAGATTTTATAAGTGGAAAAAAGTTGTTTTAAACCAAAGTCCAACACGAAAGAGAAATGCTATCACAAAGCAGATACGTTCAATTTTAATGAATGTCTAATACAGGGAACTCTCGGTTTACGAACGAGTTCCGTTCCAATACGTTGTTCGTTATGTGTATCTTGCATTCCTGAGCTTTTACGATACGTATCGTATACGTTAGCAGCCATTTTAAAACGTTAAAAACATGTACTAAACATCGACTGGTCTATAAAATACGTTTTATTATAATGTATGTATGCGTTATGGTTTATCGTATAAGATACGTAACGTAAAATAAAATAAAAGATAAGTTTTATTAACCAAGAACAGTTCAGTATAATTATCATATAATAATTTTCCAATAATTATTTTCATAAATATATTTTTTAAAAGTTTCCTTATTTAAATTTTACAATTATGTTCACTATACGTTTGAAATTTCGTTTTTTAAGGAACTCTATTGGCGACTTTAAGAAATTTCGAATGAATTTTGACGCTCGTTATAGCGAACATCCGTAAACCGAGAGTTCCCTGTATGTGAACTTCATATTATGATCAACACGTGAGTAGCTAAAACTTTATAAGCCTCTTGGCCCACATCTTAAATAAAGTAAGGTTATGAAAATTACAATTCACATAAATGTGGATTGTTGTCTATTAAATCAAGATCGTGTGATACAGCATTCCCGGTTGAATTATTTTGTGATTTATTAATCTAAAAGAGTGTGGAAACCGAAGATGAAGAACTCAGAGAAATTTCGGATATATTTTTTTGGTCTCAGTATCGTCTATATAAATTTTATAGTTATGGTTGTAGTTTATGGGGTGGGCGAAACTCAGATACAGACATGTGTACTGGTTGTATTACACTGAGAAATTAGCACACGGCGGCACTTTTATCTCCTCTTTATTATTCAATTGCGATGAAATCTAATGCTTTGTTTGCGGCTGACAAATTGCAGTAAGTAACATTCGGATTGCAGCAATGGCAGTAGAAACACAGTGAGGACAGGTGAAGTCGTTCTGCCCAATCCGTGCATTAATCACATGAAACTGGCTTCTTGTTAATGCCAAGCAATTAAATGAGTCATCCCTAATCATTAATCATACAGCAGAGAGTATATACAGTGACGTCATGCAATCCTTCCCTCGCAGTCAGAATGACGGTTATGCATGTAATAAGGCCATTTTCCGCTAAACAAATTTATTAGGATAATGTGACAGGAGTGTCGAGATAAGAGGTACAAAATCATATTCAACCCTGTCAGCAAAGTTCTCTGCTGAGGGTAGGTCTTATCTGAAATAAATATATGTATAGCGGTTGAACATTGCGGTCAGAAAAATGGCGTTAATGCGTACTTCGTATTATTATCAAAGAAATTACGAGGCAAGGCTAACAAAGCAGAACATATCCCTGACCATTTACGTTATATTCTGAAAACTTTTACTCTATTTTTCTGTGCACTTTATTGAAGTAACGGAAGAAAACCATGAAAATCTTGCAAAATATAATGGATAAAATGTTGACAGCCAAACACTACTACACTGGTAGATATTTGTGGGTCTACACTGAACGTCGTGGTGCAGAAGTTATTAAATTTTCTTCGTAATTGTAAGTCCCAGGTTCTAATCTCGCATAGACAGAATCTATTCTGACTGAGAATTAAAGTGTTTTTCTCAGTCATTTCAGAAAATAAGTTATTGGAAAGCCGACAGTAGCCATAGAGTGGTTAAAGCACTCCTGCATCGTATGAAGAAGTTCACGGGTTAAATCTCGGCATCGAGACAGGCTATATTAATTGTGGATTTCTTATTTTTCAACAGGCCCTCCAACACTTTAAATTAGACTAGATCTCTTCATTCCGCATACTTTTCAATTTATCATGCTCTGATTATCATATCTAAAAATTTAAAGCGTAATAAAATGAATCAAACAACAAAAATGCAATAGCTGATCGTTCATTACGTTAATGTGGCTGAAGTTGCATATGTCATTGATTCTCAACCTTTTTTTAAATCCTCGGACTGTAAACGTTTCTGCCAGAACCTAATGGACCTCTTCTTCTGTATCGTACTGCACTTCAAATGTTCCAAATTTGGCTTTCGTAAAATCAAAGTGTGTACACTAATCGCGGTCTTACAGACACAGGCCATTTAAACGGGCTTTCATTTAAATTAGGTTATGTCGTAGGCTTTGCCGCAGTAGCAAGGAAATCGAATGTATAGCATGTTCCAAAAATACGTATACACATGTACACATTGGTGGTCGCTTGTGAGTCAGTTGTTGATCAAGCTAACGGTGGACATTTTGAGCACTGCACTAGGGTCACTAATTCACTAAGTGCCTTTTCTGAGGTATATAATGGTTTAGTTTTTTTATGTTTTTATTTCATACATTGAATGTACGCATACAGTTTTGAGACATTCTGCACTTACAGGGAATTGCACTCGTAACCCCACGTGACTGCTTGCGCTATGGCATGAATTTCCAAAGCCGGTCTGAATTTCGTTGTGTTTGCTCTGAATGGTTCTGAGTTTGTACACATTCGATTATTGTGGAGAAAATCTTTTAATTTGCATTAAAGACGCTAATTAAAACACGAAAACAAAATAAATAAATCAATAAAGGAAGTGAAATGATGGAGTATGTAACTGCTAGTGATCCGAGTGCGATGCACCAAAAAGAACAGTAAAATAACGGCGACTGATTATTTGAGGATTGAGAGGGATTTTGGGAAGTGCTGGACAGTCAGGCCTATTTTGCGTGTTTTGTTGTAGCGAAAATTCATGAAGTAAACGTCAGTAAACCAAGGAGTAAATGCATCTGATCTTGTTCATGATAAAACCTATAACATGCATCAAAACTAAAGAAAGAGGTATTTTTAGAAATAAAGAGACTCTAGAACATGCGATGGTTGATGGAGAACAACGATAGGTATAAATTAATAAAGGGCTAATGTTAAAAATTTTATTCGACATCGAACTCATTCAAGACATCGAAGTTTCACAGTTTACGTTCCCAGGCTGCGGCGCAAAAGAGGTGTGAGTTGATAAACGCGTGATACCTCACGTGAAAGCCTTATTGTTGCCCTACGTCTTACATGTTCACCGCGAGTGTGCATTAATTATCTAATTTTGTTTCTAATTGAGCGATCAATTATACTCCAAGATGAATATCACACACGCAATCTCCCACTTAAAAAATTGTTCTAAAAAGGTAAGTGGGAATACCGCACGGTCATACTCCTGATGTTCGTGGTCTGTTGTGACTATAATCTTATATCAGTTTCTTATAGTCCCATGCGTGTTACATGTCTCGTCCATCTCTAGGTCCTGGAATTTTATTAAGAGCACAAATTATGAGGTGCCTCGCCTGTTTTCTTAGTCGTTCTGTAATTTTATTTCTTTTACAGTTATAATAGAACGTCGCAGTGGAACCGTTGGCATTCCAGCTACGTACATGGAAGCCCCAGGTTCATTGTCAGTCCGCAGACCGCCTAACGTGACTGAGAATTTTAATAGTTTCTCTCAATCATTCCAGAACAATTCCAAGACTGTAATTTAAGTTAGGCCGTGGCCGATTTCTTTCAGATTTGTTATTCGTTAATTTTCATATATTTAGACGATATATAGTTTGAGCTGCTGACATACAAAAAATTTCTCTCAGGTAAAAATATTCTCGTCTTCGCCAAATTCTTTAGATACCTCTGCGCAGAGAACGTTCCTCCCTCGAAGTGAGACAACACGAATTTACTTTTCTGCTTATTAAATTTTCTGGTTTGATAGAAACCCACTTAATCACACCAGGCCCTAAAATTTATATTTGTAGACAGGGAAACGATGCGGTATCGAGCTGAGTCAGTAAGTAGTGTCACCACATTTGGTCTGTATTGTAATTAAATCCTGAAAATGATAGAATGTTATCCAATCGGTATAAAGTTGACAGTCCCGTATGAAATTCCGTGTACCATTCACTGCCTAACCTCAATAAAGAGCAGAAACGTCGCATTAATTACGAATGAGAAAAGTCACCCAGACGACATTCTGCATGCATATACGAAGCAAAAGGGAACTAATCAACATCTTTATTCATCTCACTACTTCTAGTTAAATCGATATCTCCTGAAGATATTTTTCGCTTTTTAATTGAGCAATGAGTTACATACTCAGTATATTGCTATAGATCGCGCGAGCAGTGGTGGCACGTAAATGCGCGATGTATACGCCGAGAGAGGGGAGTTCAGTAGTAGTAGTAGGGGTCGCACAGCCTCAGCTGAGGTGACGCACCGATCTAAACACAGCTAGAGCTATAAACCAACTGAAGCTGACACCCCTCTAGCGCGTGCTTCGGACGGGTCCATCTCATACGACCACAATCAGTCCTTTGCGCAAGTGCCAGCACTTCTCGCGCAAACTATACAGGGCTAGATTGAAACAGTGTGGAGTGAAACTGGATACCCCAGGCTCAGACACGATCATTCAATATTAAACGTAACGTCTACAGCAGATTTTCCGAAAAGTGGAAATTTGATCTTCGTGAGAATAGTGTGTTCTAGTAAACATTATATTAGCTTTCTGGTTCTACATAACAAGGGGTATTTCTTGACTGTTTGAACCACAGTCACCATCGGAATTGTGCCATGCTCCATGTAGTCAACTCTCCCCCTTTTTCGTTTCAATTTTGATCTTCAGGTCGAAAGAGTACAATCCCCTTTCATTCTACAAGCAGGTATATTTACGTGTTTGGTTAGCACCGATGTCGCAGCTAATTCTGTCATTAATTGTAATTTACTAAACAAGGACTACAGTGGGATGTAAACAGATCCTATATGCATATTACACGTCTGATGGCGTTTACAATGTGCATGTAGTATGTTACAGTTTAATCAAATTACGTTTCGAACATGTATCATGTCATCACGTTTAGGACCAAGGCCGTGCTTTAGTGGTTAGACGTAGGTTTTTCATTGCAGAGATAGGCTTCAATCGCTGAACAATGTATATGACATTTCTGCCTGACAAGTTAGCACTGAGGCAGGTTTTGCTCGCAGTACTTCAGCTTTCCCCTGCCTGTCATCCTTCGTTCCACCAGTGCTCCACATCATCTATCATTTTCAGCGGGGTTCACAAAACCTGGCCTCTATTAGGACAGCGGTCATCAGCTGATACCTGACAGTGTAGGTCAGAATTATGAAAACATATAATAATGCCGTGTTTTCTATGTTCTACAAAACGTGCTTACTTATAAAACAAAGCGGAAAGAACGCCTTAACTGTTTAAAAAAAACATCACCTATGATAAAACATGTGCTCGTCAACCTAAGATACTGTAAACCTACATATGTGACGTGTTCAAGCCAGAGTCAAAAAAATGCTTGTTTAAGATGCTGTGGTGTAGGTAGGAAGGGTCATTCGGCAAAAACAGCGTTACGAAATAGGAATGTGTAAGATCCATACCAACAATGTGTAAATATGGGCCGACAACAATGGACAGCTTTTATATGAACTCCTGCGTGCATTGTTATATTACCTAAGAAACTAATTGTTACGTCATCTGTTTATTCGACATTGTTGTGTTTCATTACTGCCGTCAACAATCCGCTTTCGTCATTGCGGAAAGAGCTTTGCTGTGAATCGCTTATAGAAGAAGTGCGTCGTAGAGTAGAAAATTTTGTGCTGTTAAAACATTTTAGAATATCACAAGTACTTATCTTATATAAGAATATTAATAAATCTGTGATACTGCCCTCCACTCTCTCCATTTTATTTTTTATTAAAGTGATCATTGCCAGTGGACATCATGGTCTCGAAATACGTTTTACCTTTTGAGCTTTCCACATCTGTTTTCAGATTTTACATATCACAAATGGTTTAGGTTCAACAAACATTTATTTATACAAACAAGGGCGCATCGCACTTCACGCTGCTGCGTTTGCGTATTTACGTCAGCTTCTCCGGAACCGTGGTTTCACTGTCAATTTTTTTAAATTAAAAGCGAATAAAACAATTTCAAAGAAAAAGGAACAAAGAAACTACCCATGGGCAGGGAGAAAATTCAGAACAACGATCAAGAGTACAAATAGGTTGGCTTTGTAGACTTGTCAGAATTATAAGAAATCCTGTTTAGAAGATACAATGTAAAAAAAACATCCTAAACCCTTTGCAGCCGGAGGAGTGTAGTCGGTAATTGGTGATAGTCGAAGGGAAATACACAACTGGAAGCAGAGATGCATAGAGAAATGAAAACGGAACAGTCAGTCCCAACCTCAAAGAAAACATGTCAATTACAGAGACCAATTGACTCATGCTGTAGGAAATAATCACCATTTACTTTTGGTTTAGATATAGATAAGATAAGATAAGAATTTTACATTTTTATTCTGTTAATTTTCATTACTGTATGTTACATCCATAGTTGTCTATTATTTGCATACACATTTAAGTATTAAGTACTCTTATTTTGTATTTATTATTCCTAGAATATCTGTCATTTAACTACACCATTTAGTATCGTGAAAATATACTAATATAATATAATATAATATATTTGGTTTAGACTATATACAGAGATCTGTGGCCGCCTAACACCAGGTTTTCACGGCCACAGTCCTTACATCGTAGCACTATTCGCACTACTGCTTACTACAACTATTCACTAATGCTACTCTACATGACTCGATATAGAGTAACGCTGAAAATCTCTTCATGAAGGGAACACTTTAACGCTATATCTTATTTGGAGTGAACACAGAATATCTATAGGATTGTAGTATCTGTTGTACCTGTACTTTTCCGCTCTCCTCGACGTAGAGTTTGTATGATCTTTGACTGTCTTCAATTCGTGACATTCGTTCTTTCGCAGGGAGTCTGCCATTGTTGGAGCATCGAATTGTGACTTAGCAAAGGAAATCGTCGAACATCCAAAATGGTAAGCGATAGAATACAATTATTTGTAATTATATTTGAAGTGTGGTTTTTAATTCCCCATTGTAGGAAGTCGGTTCTCATTATTGTGTGTTCATTTTTATGTTCCATTGGTTAAATTGACAGGTTGCACAACAGATTGCAAGCTTCGAAATGTCAATGAGCTTCCCTTATGTGCAGTGTTAAAGGACACTTGTATTTTTTTCTACTTACGAAGAGAGTGTTATTATTGCTTACGAATATTTTTATCTTGCGGGCCTTCATAAAAACAATTTTCACATCCATTCCTAAAGCCCGCTTCCATGCTGTGCCGCATGGGATATGACATTATATGGTCAGCAAGCAAGTTCGCTAATTAAAAAGAAATTACTTTCCGCGATTCATGTTACATCTTGAACTCCAGATTGTTATAATCTGATCAAATGCACCTTGAAAATGATTAGCACAATTGTAGGAGTTGGAAAATTTACCTTGGTAGTGTTTGTGGAATTTCCAAAGGAGAATTGCCTTGTGTATTGTTCGTTTCATTTTAAATAATTGTATCCGGTTGAAGTAATTTGTGTGCTGATACAAATTGTAGGTTTCATAACATCACACAATTTGAAGATTTCCGTCTTCTGGGTTGTTGCGCTGTGTAGTCTGGTTGATGTTAACCAACGTTTCAGAGGTCATACTGCCTCCGTCATCAGGGCGATAAGTATGAAGATTTCTGTCTTCTGGGTTGTTGCGCTGTGTAGTCTGGTCGATGTTAACCAACGTTTCAGAGGTCATACTGCCTCCGTCATCAGGGCGATCATCGACCAGACTACACAGCGCAACACCCCAGAAGACAGAAATCTTCATACTCACCGCTGTGAGAACCTCAAGTCTTACATCACACAATTTACTTTACCCGGAAGCAATTGCCTAAGGTAGTGTTGATGGACGTTTCAAAAATTGTTTCTTAGTGCAGTAATTTGTGTGTACCTATAAATTAAAAGCTGTTTTCAAAAAAGTTGTCACCACATGTTAATGGTGCATCCATGAAGTAACAGTAAATAAGCTTATATGTTTATTTGTGGCATACTTCCAGGTGAACTTTACTGTAGATGAGATCCGTGTTATGATGGACAAGAAGAGAAACATACGCAATATGTCTGTGATCGCTCACGTTGATCATGGGAAGTCGACACTGACCGACTCCCTGGTATCCAAGGCTGGTATTATTGCCAGTGCTAAGGCCGGTGAAACTCGCTTCACAGAGCAGATGAGCAGGAAAGGTGCATCACTATCAAGTCCACGTGAGTACTCTCTGTCATCCGATGTAGTAGTAATGTTTGAACAAATTCTTCCAGCACACAAATGGTCATACGAGGTGCGATCAGAAAGTTTTCAGACTGCGCCTATAAAAACCCGTACACTTATCTCAGGCATTAAATTCATCCATCACCCTCGAAGTAGTTCCCCTGGGAGTGAACACAACGATCCCAGCGCCGCTGCCAAGCCTGGAAGCATCCCTGGAAATCTTTCTTTGTCAGCCTGTCAAGCACCATCTGCGATTCTGCCTGAATCTCTTCTATCGTCTCAAATCTCATTCCCTTTAGCTGAATTTT
>NW_019059681.1:783800-795279 GCF_000696155.1 Zootermopsis nevadensis
ATCTTCGTAACATTTTCGGGCGTTGTGCTCGAAGATGGTCGTCCAGAACGCTCGTCATCATCGACATAGATTCGGCCATTTTTAAAACGTGAATGCCACACAAAAGTTTGTGCACGACCCCTTGCGGACTCTCCAAATGCTTGCTTTAGCATTTCATAGGTTTCCGTAGCCGTTTTGGCGAGTCTTTGGCAAAATTTGATGCACACTCTTTGTTCATGAAAATCCGCCATTCCGAAATCGCAGGAGGGTCTGTGTAATGCACTACCAAAACGCCCGTAACTAAGAAACAAATGCTAATTCGATGATGCCGGCTGGCACACTGATTCACTATGAATGTAGGCCGCACCTCCTAGCGGCAGAAGCTCGTACTACATCCGGTTCGCCCTCTATTGACACAGTCTTGAAACTTTCCGATCGCACCTCGTACTGTAGTTTGTAGGCAGAGTTCGCCTTGTCGCAGACTTGGACGGTGGTGGCAGTGCATATGCAAATTCATCGCTATGCTACCGCGGGACCCCTATCTCTATGTCCAGTGGCGGTAATAAAGATGTAAATTGTAACACATGCCTAGTGATTCCTTATATTTACAAGGTAATGTGATTATTGTGAAAACTGCTAATAACTGGTTTTTC
Organism: Zootermopsis nevadensis; assembly: GCF_000696155.1. Next base: position 784,433 of record NW_019059681.1, read on the forward strand.
TGAAGTACAATTTTTTGCATTGGCATTTCTCTTGTCTTTGTTGCATCGTAAGCATGGAACATTACACATTATTTTTGTCGGCGACACACAACATATTGGGATATAAATGGAATATAATTTCTGCTGGACTTGCAATAATTAATTCAGAATAGTTATTAACTACATCTATAGCCTTATTTTGAAGAGGAATTTGGTAGGAAAAGACTTACCTGTGTTTTCATTATGAGTGCATATGTTTTTGCCACAGAAGAAATTTTAGGCTCATTAGAATGTCCTTGATTGAAAATAAACTGTAGAGACTGGTTCATGGGTGGGAAATGGCAGCTTTGGACCGACATATCAACATTACGACAGATGCAGTATTTCATATGCAACAACACCTTAAGCTCTCAGGAAGTAAAAGTTAACTTAATTGCAATTTTAAAACAGATATAAGAATGCAGTCTAATAAATATACAGCTTTGCATTAGTGGCATTAGTGATCTTAATTTTCTCGGCGGTTACCATTAATGCAATGATGTAATTTACTGCTCTCAGGGCCATCTCCATGTATTTCGAACTGGACGACACGGATCTGGTGTTCATCACGAACCCCGATCAGGGTGACAAGGGAGAGAAAGGATTTTTGATTAATTTGATTGACTCTCCGGGACACGTGGATTTCTCTAGTGAAGTGACGGCTGCCTTGCGTGTTACTGATGGAGCCCTTGTTGTGGTAGATTGCGTATCAGGTGAGATGCGTTCTGTGACGCTCCTTTAAGTAATGTTCATCGAGGGTTGACATATGGGCAATGAACTGTCATGTCAGTGTAGAACTGAGGCATTTACAAGATATATGACTACCTGACGTACTGAAAGTTCCTTCCAGCACACAAAGGGCCGTGCTGTAGTTTGTAGGCAGGGTTCGCCTTGTCGCAGACTTGGACGGTGGTGGCAGTGCAAATGCAATTCATCGTATGCAGCCGCGGGACCCCTATCTCTATGTCCAGTGGCGGTGGTAAAGATGTAGATGCAACATCGTACTGATGATCATTTAATTATGGAGTGGCTGAAAAGGGAAATTAATAGTTTATAAGATATTTTACGTCAATTTTCCCTTTATAGAAATATCTGTGTATATGTCTGTAATTATATTCATATTCAGTTCTCATTTTTTTTCCTAGAAAGTTTTAGAAGTTAATTACAAGGAGTAAAATTAACGGTGGGTGGATAAGGAACGTGAATGTTACCTCATCTTGGGGATCCAGGTTCATTTCTAGGCTGAACATGCAGGATTTAGTAAAATGGTGTCTCGAACCTGGCAGTCTCATGTGGATCATAGTAAGAAAGTTTGAGGTTTGGTCTTGCTTTCGTGTCGTGCTCGGCTAACAACTGGATGTTCGCCAGGTGTGTGCGTTCAGACCGAAACTGTGCTGCGACAGGCCATCGCCGAGCGAATCAAGCCGGTATTGTTCATGAACAAGATGGACCGAGCACTGATGGAGTTGCAGCTCGAGGCCGAGGCACTGTACCAGACCTTCCAGCGTATCGTTGAAAATGTTAACGTGATCATTGCCACTTACAGTGACGATTCTGGGCCTATGGGAGAAGTGAGGGTAAGTAACACGATGTTCGCACCGTTCTGGCGTGTTCTGTGAATGCTTTAATTAATTTGGATAGGGGAGGGCTGTAAATGGAGGAAAAGTAGATTTTGACATGCCTTTCTGTAATCCCTTTATTTGAAGTAATAGTGTTGGAGATCCTTTCTAGAAGAATGTGACTGCTTCCAAGTTTACTGTATTTTATTTAGGTTTTGGTGAGGTGTTTATTATTATAACATTTAATCACCCTCGACAGACAAACAACACAGTAGATGGAATAATATTAAGGTGAAGTAAGTTATAATATTCACAGTTATGTTTTTATTGCCCTGTATAAACTTTTGAGCTAATGTTTGAATTTTCATGTTCACAGGTTGACCCCAGCAAGGGTAGTGTTGGTTTTGGCTCTGGTCTGCATGGCTGGGCTTTTACCCTCAAGCAGTTTGCTGAGATGTACGCTGAGAAGTTTAAGATTGATGTTGTAAAGCTTATGAAGAGGTGAGATCACATGCTTTTAAGTGTAGGTGCTAACATTATTTTCTAATTGGAGGTCGTAGTTAACGTACATGAAAACAAATGTCATTGGTTAGTTTCTTACAGAGCTGAAACCGGTGCCCAGATAAAGAGTGGATGAATATTTATGGAGCACTGGTTGTGTGGAAGATGAACTTCGACACCCAGCAAATATTTAATCGTGTAGATTTCCTTATTCTGGTTTTTATTGACTGTGCTTTAAAAGGTGGCAATATTAATTTTTCAGGCTTTGGGGAGAAAACTTTTTCAACGCTAAGACCAAGAAGTGGTCAAAGCAGAAGGAAGACGATAACAAAAGATCCTTCTGTACGTACGTGTTGGATCCTATTTACAAGGTAAGTATTTTTTGTGTTTTACTCATTCCGTATCTTGATTCTGGGAGCCGAGATAGTTCAGTCAATATAGCGAGCGGCTACGGGCCGGACGAGGGGGGCAGAGGATTTTTTCCCTAGCCTCTGCGTCCAGACCAGCTCTGGGGCCCACCCAGCCTCCTATCCAATGGGTACCGGGGGTAAAGCCGGCCGGGGCGTGATGCTGACCACTTACCCCCATCTAGTGCCGAGGTCAAGAATGAGTAGGAGCTGTACCTCCACTCCCCCCAAACGACCTGCATGCCGTGTAGTGTGTGACTGCTTTACATCTTGATTCTCGTATTCCTTATTGGTGCTTTTTCAAATGCATCAAATGGTGGGGTGATTTTGAATGATGTGGAAGGAAGATTAGGGGTTTATTTTATGGTGATATTCCGCTTCTTGGCTGGAGTAATGAAGGAAGGCCACAAGACCGCATTCCATGATGATAACTGGTCCCTGGGGTCAAGATTTAAACCATATACCACCCAGATACCAAGCAGGCTTGCTTCTGCTTTCAAATACGGCTTATTTGACTGACACTTTATTTTGCCGTAGGTGTTCGATAGCATAATGAACCACAAAAAGGAGGAAGCTGCTAATCTGTTGCAGAAGCTGAACATCGAGCTTAAACCCGAGGACAAGAACAAGGACGGAAAGGAACTTCTTAAGGTGATGAGAGCCCAGTCTTGGTATTGAAATGTGAAGATGAAATTTGTTTCTGCGTGTTGAAATGATTGGTCTGTTTGCCAGTTTTTAATGTCATTTTCACTGTAGGTTGTGATGAGATCATGGCTGCCAGCTGGTGAAACATTGCTTCAGATGATCGCCATTCACTTGCCGTCGCCCGTCGTAGCACAGAAGTACCGTATGGAGATGTTGTATGAAGGACCACTTGATGATGAGGCAGCTATTGGCATTAAGGTCTGTAGAAAATTGAACCTTTTAACTTTATGCTGTTTGCGTGTGCACGTCAACACTACATGGCTATTGTTTTAAATAATTGTCTCTTCACATGTCAATATTTTTTTAACTGAAAAAATTAATTCAAGCCGTGTGGTGTGGTATTTCTTAAAACCATCCATGTTACAGGACAAAACTGTCTGGCTGAATGAGTCTGCCCATGGTGCATATACATTTTTAATCATATCTTATCTGATCAGCTGGTGATATTACACACCTCTTACGAAACTCATATAATGTTCGTTACTAAACTCACAAAAGCCTGCCACCTATCCCTATCCAAAGCCAGATTAGTCTAATTCATACCCTCCAACCCTATTTTTCTAATATTTTAATATTCTCCCATGCAGCCTGAGTACTCTGTGGTTTCTCTTCGTCAGTCATTTTAACCGAAACGTATTATTCTATACTTTCTTCTAGAATTGCGACCCTAATGCTCCGCTTATGATGTATATCTCTAAGATGGTGCCTGCAACCGACAAGGGCCGATTCTATGCTTTTGGTCGTGTCTTCTCTGGAAAGGTGAGGAATTTGTTTTGAGTGCAATGTTGAAGTGCATTCATCTAATTGGTCGCATCTAATATAAGGAAGGGCTATGGAGTGATTTGTGTACTCGGTATCCCGCCCTATTTATTTTAGCAGGCGCTGAGTGACTTGTTTGGTTTCCCCATAGGCTTTTTGAATATTGCCTGCTTGATGGAGACTTGCTCTTTACTTATGAGAGAGAAAATCGTTCTTTGGTTTTGGTTGCCATGATACCACAATGTGTAACCTGAATAGGGGAACATACAAGAAAATAATTTGTATGCATTTTATTGTGAATGGCCTGTTGTGGAAAGGTGAAATTGGAATGAATTTTGTCATTTGTTGCGCATATTGTACAGAATTAGAGTTTCTTGGTGGTGGGACCATGTACTCACTGAAACACTGTCCAGTTCTGTAAGAGCGGAAATTGGAATACTTGGAAAGACAAGTTTCAAGGTGTGCTAAGCCCTTACAGTACCTGATCAGAATCCATTTCAACCTCTAGTTCCTCTTTTCTAACATCACATTATCTCTTATTTTACATTAATTAAATTTGTTAATTTTTAAATGTTTCCTAATTCTGTTTTTTGTGAAGTACTAAGTAAAAATAAAATAGAATTTATTGTTTTATCAAATCTTTGAATGCCTTTTGCATATTTTTTGTAGGTTGCAACAGGAATGAAGGCCCGTATCATGGGCCCAAATTATGTCCCAGGCAAGAAAGAGGATCTATATGAAAAGACCATCCAGCGAACTATGCTGATGATGGGGCGTTGTGTTGAGGCCATTGCGGATGTCCCCAGTGGTAAGTCTCGTGTACGTCTTTGAAAGCAATAGATTCCCCAAAACGCCACGCTTCATCTCCTTTTATGGAGATCGCAAGTGCCAGAGTATGTATTTTGGGGTAAATAAATATCCAGCTAGGAAGCACCACCTAACTCGGTGTTTTGTGGTGTGCCGGAAGTAATGGATAAAATTATACTTTTTTCTTGCTTTCAACTAGTGTTTGGGTCGGTTGTAAATTCGTATATGTTAAAGGATTGAGTGAAATTGCTACGTAAATTGTCTCGAATGAGTCCTGTGTCATTTGTATTTTCCAGGTAACATCTGTGGATTGGTTGGTGTGGATCAGTTTTTGGTGAAAACTGGTACCATCACAACGTCCAAGGATGCCCACAATATGCGTGTGATGAAGTTCAGCGTGTCCCCTGTTGTGCGAGTTGCTGTGGAGCCCAAAAACCCCGCCGATCTGCCGAGACTTGTAGAAGGTATTTTTTGTGTTGGATTTGTATTTTTTATCTTCATGTGGTCGATTTTCAGATTTTAAAGTTGTTAAATCATTATCTGTAAACTTTTAATTTGTGATGTGATATCATTTACCTATTTCTTGTTAAACCTTGTGTTACTGTTACATGAAATATGCGTAGTTAAAACGTTTGCTTCTGAAGTTTAACCCCAAATCGCCACACTTTCCACTTTGGCATATAGAGTGGTTAAGTGCCATTATTGAAATTTGGCTAAAGAAAATGTCCATCTAGGAAGCACCAGAGGCCAGCAAAATGTCTTTCGGTGTGCCGAAAGTGATGGGCACAAGTTTCGTTACGTTTCTGTACTGTTACGTGTTGTAGAATAGTATACTGATACATTATTCATTTCTAGGTCTGAAACGTCTGACAAAATCTGATCCTATGGTTCAGTGCATCATTGAGGAGTCTGGCGAACACATCATCGCTGGTGCTGGTGAATTGCATTTGGAGATTTGTCTGAAGGTGAGTACAGTATTGGTGCAGTTGTGTTGAATCTGTAAAGTCAGTTTCTAGGCATATATTCTCTGAAGCTTCACTGATTTTTGTGTTCAATAATTTGTTTACTTACACCACATAGCACTAAATTTTCAGGATTTGAGAATGATTTGGCCTTATTTGGTTGTAGAATTTGTTTCACTTTCACTAAAAAGTGATTGAAATATTATTTGGGTTTGTGAGAGCTGGTTAATGTCAAGAAGCGAGTTGATGTAGGATGCAAATATTGTTTAATTATTTTTATTGAAAGGGATTCGAAGGTTCATATTTGCTCTTGGATTCCTTCTGATCTTATTGATGACTGTGTACAGTATACTTTCATATTACTTTATTGAGCTTCTGATGATGATTTTCTTATATTCACAGATCTGTTCTGAAGTCGTATGAAAGATTGAAAGGCCAACTGAAGAACTTCTGCATTGATTTAAATTTTGTTTCACATTTGTTGTTGAAATTTTCGAATGCTTAAAACTTTGGCTGTTATCAGTCTTTTGTGTTAATGTTATTTGAATGTATTTCCTGGACTCTGGTTTGATGATACACCTCTTTCTGCTCTTCGCATGCGGTTTTATTTATGGTATATTTAATCCCGCTGTCAGCTCGAACTGCATAGCGTCAGGCAATAAGATGAATAATTAATGAATTGGAAGGAGTATCATTGCCTAATTTAGATACTACTACAGCATTTGACTGAACAGAGTAAGGGAATCATTTAAAAACTTTCATCATTATAGCTGTTCTGTGCAGATATTTTAACCTCGACTTCTCGGATATGTAGGAATGCAAACCTTTGGCCGCATAATTTGTTTGGTTTACTTATGGTTCGCAGTTTCTGATTAAGAAACAGAATTTTGCTGTTGATTACAAAGGCTGCAGGTTTTTTGAATTGGTGGTCTAAATTTGAGTACGTATATATGTTGATGTTCTTATGAACCCTGTTCTAGGATTTGGAAGAAGACCATGCTTGCATTCCTCTCAACAAATCTGATCCTGTTGTATCATATTGTGAGACAGTATCAGAAGAGTCTGTCCAGATGTGTCTCTCAAAGTCACCCAACAAACACAACCGTCTCTTTATGAAGGCACAGCCCATGCCTGTTGGTCTAGCCGAAGATATTGACGGGGTAAGTACTTTTTGCAAGTCTATCTCAAGTGTAAAGTTCTTTATTTTGCAGTAGTTGTATTGAGCTTTTAACTTGGTTGTGTGTTGTAACAGGGAGAGGTGAACCCACGTGACGAGTTCAAGGCACGGGCTCACTACCTGAGTGAAAAATACGAATATGACGTCATAGAAGCCCGTAAGATCTGGGCCTTTGGTCCTGATGGTACAGGTCCGAACCTTCTCCTTGACTGCACCAAGGGTGTCCAGTACCTGAAGGAAATCAAGGACTCTGTTGTGGCTGGGTTCCAGTCGGCAACCAAAAAGGTAGTTAGTTGTTATCTGCCTTGAACGTTTATTGTAAATGTTGCAGGAGGTTGTGTTGTTTGGTGGGTCATTAAAATGGAAGCATTTGAAATCAAATGTGGTTAATATTTAATTTATATTTATAACTCCATTCTAGTAATGCCATTATTCCAACATTTTTGCTGATTGTTGCATTGGAAATCGTGACCTTTATGTTTAATGTTGATAAATAGTATGGAGCTTCTAACATTTTGTCTTCGTATTTAAATGCCTCACAGTACTGATTGTAAACATCTTGTGAGGAAGCACTTTAAAAATTGTGTAAAGATATTTAATATCATTTGTAATTATTTTGTTCACGATTTGGGTATGTTTTGGGTTAACTGTGTGTTGATGTTATAGGGAGTTCTGGCAGAGGAAAAAATGCGAGGTGTGCGGTTCAACATTCATGATGTGACATTGCACACAGATGCCATCCACAGGGGTGGCGCTCAGATCATTCATACAACTCAACGCTGCTTGTATGCTTGCGTCCTCACAGCTCAGCCCAGACTCATGGAACCAGTTTACTTGTGTGAAATTCAGGTGGGTGGAATTCAGTTCGTACTAAGAATTGATACATTGAACTGAGATAAAATTTTAATGTTTTGATAGAGAAGGCTCTTACTGTTCCCTCTTTATAAAAAAAGACACATAGGTCTTAAAAAGTATGAGATCTTGAATTTTGAGATTTTAATCCAGTGTTTTCTTTATGATCATAATTGCCTATATGGGAAGCTGTTAGCTCGCTGCTGTTAAATTTCAAGATTTTGTGAACGGTATTAAAACTGAAAATTTTGGTGTCCTATGCTTCCTAGTGGTCTAGCGGTTAGAACGCTGGCCTTGTAATCTTGGGGTCTCGGGTTCGATTCCCGGCGGTGCCCGAATTTATAACTTGTGTTGGGCAAGGCCGTGGTCTAGGCAACACGGAGTTTTCCTCCGGGGATTTTGTGAACAGTATTAAAACAGAAAATTTTCCTTAATAATGCTTCCTAGTGTCCAGAAGTCGCTGTTGGTGGTATCTATGGCGTGTTGAACAAACGAAGAGGACACGTGTTTGAAGAAACGCGGTTGGCAGGCACACCTATGTTTGCAGTTAAGGCTTTCTTACCTGTGAATGAATCATTTGGTAAGTGTAATGTTATTTTTGAATATAGATTGTGCGCACTACTTTGGCCCGAACATTACTTAAAGTTTGATGAACATTTGTATATACATTAAAATCAATGTAACCATAAACCTTGCGGTATAGAATGAAGTAACCACTTATTTTTTCAGTTATAGTGTGTACTTTGGTGTAACAAACTGTGGTAGATTTCTATAAAAGTCGGTGTTTGCATGTAGGAGAAAACTCACTCTTGTGCTACCCTTTTTCCATAGGCTTCACAGCAGATCTGCGTAGCAATACAGGTGGACATGCATCCCCACAGTGTGTGTTCGACCACTGGCAGGTCTTGCCTGGTGACCCACTGGAAGTTGGCACAAAGCCCTATGCTGTTGTACAGGTAAGCTTACAACAAATCGCACATATTGCATTGTGCTAAACTATTACAAGAAGAAAGCAGGCGGAATGTGCATTGAGTAACGAGTAAACTCAAAAGTTAGCTTGCGAGTGAAAATAAGGGAAAGCTGTTTTCGATTGAGGTGTTTTGGCGGTGGAGGCTGTCTGGATTATGTCAAAATTCTGTCAAAACATTGGTAAGCTACCCGCAAGACCACTCAGGGATATAGCCTTGATGATAATCGACAAGAGAATGTTAGGTATACATTTGAACATTTTTGTTTCTGTATATTTTAATGTTTGCGTTTCTTCTATGTATTCCACGTCAGTGTAAAGTGTAGACACGCTTCTATGACTTTTAAACCGTTCATCACTTGTTGCTCTGCCACAGCAAATTTCTTCTGTTAGTGGAATCCCTCATGATAATCTGTCCTGATTGTTTTACACAAAACAGACACCAGTTATATCAAAAAAGAATTTACTCTTGTGAAAGTTTATCTAAGAATTTGATGTCTGTTTGGCATCACACCACTTCACTGAATTGTACATCATTTATTAACCAGGCCTTTGTGTAGTAAGCTGGAACGTGTTTCATTGGTTTGCGTAATATGTACTTTTTTCTGTCATATTTTTGTTTGGGCTTCTGATGATGATTACTCGTATTCACAGACCTGTTCTGAATAATTGATGAACCAGAACGGCCAACTGAGGAAGCTGTGTGTAATTATGAATAAATGTGGATGTGGACTGTTCTGTTCAACATGCGCTTAGAATTAATTGTTGTTTCTTTTGTTTTGTAGGAAATACGCAAAAGGAAGCAACTGGCGGAAGGTCTTCCAGATCTTAATCAATATTTGGATAAATTGTAAATGTTCATGAAGTTAGGTGCGATGTACAAAGTATTTAATCAGTTACAAAACAAATTATGTATCATTACAACATTTGAAATCGGTAGATGAATGGTGTGTGCTTTGAGAGAAGCTGGAAAGGAAGGGGGCAAAATTGCATTTTAATGTGGCCTGTGAAGGCGCTGATTCATCCATGTACATGCTATGAAAAATGAGAGGAGAATGTTATACTGTATGCACCCAACATGCCTGCTTCATTGTTTGATCATTACACCACTGACTTTATTTGAAGAAGTACTGCATCACTTAAGGTGTTAGAGAATAACAACTTAAGACAGACTACAGTGTAGTTTTCTTTTTCCCCCTATATCATTCCTGTTAATTGAATGTTGTTTTGCTGAGAAGACATCTGTGTTTTGAAACAGTGGGAGATTTGTGTGCATTTTTTTTTCCTTTCCTTCCTCCCTACCAGACATATCATGGAAATACTTTTTCTAATCTGAATTGGCTGCTGCTGTTGCTATGGTTTGCAGTCTTGTTTGTATTTCCCATCTGGTATTTTTCTATTAGAGTAATGTTTTATTATCTCCAATGTTGACAGTTCCATGTTGCATAGTTTTTAACTTATATCTTAATTGCGTCATGCTTGTGTTCTTCAATACAATAATTTATTCACCGTCTTTACACAAGCTTATAGATTGTTAAAATCACATAAAATTATAACATTTCAACATTTGATATTGTTACATTTTGAAATGTTGAAATGTTATAATTTTATGTGATTTTAACAATCTATAAGCTTGTGTAAAGACGGTGAATAAATTATTGTATGGTTTTTAACAATCTCACATTGTTTTGCATTCACAATTTTGTTATAAAATGCATAACAAAATCGGTGGGTATTTTGGCTGGAATGGGAAACTTCGTCTCTCTGAAGGGAGAATGCAGATTAGTGGTGTAAAGTGTAACATCCCCGAGATTTTTTGGTTGTAAAAGATGGAAGACGAATTAAGAGCTTTCTATTAGGTTGTGTAAAAAATAATGGCAGTTTTTGTTATTTAAACTTTCAAGCATATTTTTTCGCAATTTTTTTATTTAATTATTATTGTGATATATATATATATATATATCTTACTATAAAAATTTGTGATTAGTCGTTGTCGTCAATAAATTACGTCATCAACAATGTCAACTATAAACAAAATCGGCATTGTTGTGGAACACAACAATGCCGAGTAAACAAATAACGCTTCACAACAAAGAAATCAAAAACTATCAAGCCAGTCGCATTATCACTGCT
>NW_019059681.1:797371-817546 GCF_000696155.1 Zootermopsis nevadensis
GGAGCTCCGAAAGGAGCGCCCTGCTCTAGTATATAAAATTTTGAAGCGTGAATTTCGCTCTACTTATTTATGCAAATAATTTTGCTTCCAATGATTATTTAATCGTAATTTTGACTATTAGAAAAAAGATGGAGAAACAGCAAATTCGAATGAGTTTAAAATGGGACGTAAAGCAGCGGAGACGGCTCGCAATATCAACCACGCATTCGACAAAGGAACCACTAGCGAACGTACAGTTGATCGTTGGTTCCAGAAATTTCGTAATGGGGATGAGAGCCTTGAAGTTCAAGATGGTCGTGAGAGAGATTCCCTCATTGGCGACGACGAATTGAAGACATTAGTTGAAGCCGACCCATGCACAACGGTTCGAGAGCTTACTGCTGAACTAGACGTAAACTTTAAAACTGTTTCTAACCATCTTCGAGAAATTGGAAAGTCAAAAAACCTCGATAAATGGGTTCCTCACGAATTAAACGAAAATCAAAAGAACCTTCGTTATAAGATCTGTTCTGCACTGATCTTGCGCAACAAAAACGATCCATTTCTTGATCGGATTGTGACGTGTGACTAAAAATGGATACTCTACGACAACCGCCGACGTTTAGCTCAACGGTTGGACCACGAAGTTGCACCAAAAGAAGGTAATGGTGACTGTTTGGTGGTGTGCAGTCGGAATCGTCCAGTACAACTTTTTGAATCCCAGCGAAACTATTACTGCGGAGAAGTATTGTCGCGAAATCGACTAAATGCACCGGAAATTACGTCAAAAACAGCCAGCAATCAAAAAGGTCCAAATCTCCTGCACGACAACGCCCGACCACACGTTTCGCAAATGACGCTCCAGAAGTTGAACGAATTGGGCTACGAAACTCTGCCTCACCGGACCTCTCGACAACCGACTACCACTTCTTCAAGCATCTCGACAACTTCTTGCAGGGGAAAGTCTTCAACAACCAAGCTGCTGCTGAAAATGCCTTCGAAGAATTTGTCGCCTCCAGAACTCCAGAATTTTATGCTACTGGAATAAATAAACTTGTATCGCGTTGACAAAAATATGTAGATTGCAATGGTTTTATTTCGATTAATGAAGTTTAATATAAGCTGAGACATTTTCGATTGAAGACAATGGTTAAAAACCGCCATTATTTTTTACACAACCTAATACTTTAGTGTTGTCAGGGTGATTGAAATTAGGAGTTTGAGTTGCAGATGTTAAACATGCAAAGGTGATGAAAAGAATTTGTTTATAAATTACTTTAATAAGTGTGAGGTTGCTTGTAAAAGGTATGATTCGACTGGTTCTGATGGCAAAAATGACCATTCCTTCGCCATCTGGATAAGCACCGCTGCTCAAGGAAGGCTTATAACTTGTGAAGTATTTCATGAGTTTGTTGTTGTAAGGTTTTAATTCTCCAGTATTTTCTTGGTTTAGAAGCAGCTATGATAGACTTTGATTTGGGTGGAACAAACCTTGAAGTTGAAGAACCTAAGATTATTCTGGTGTCTGCGATTGGTTGTACTGACCTTGTCAAGAATACACTTGTGAGGTGGTAATGAATATGAAGAAGACTTCTAGAATGGTGTGCTGTATAGCCTGGAAATTTACCAACATTTCAGAAGTGCTTGCTTCTTCACACTGATGGTGGCAGTAAGCACTACTGAATTTCTATGAGACTGCGTGGGGCAACACCTCAGAAGACTCGCCATTATGGTAACCATTAACACTGATTTAACTTTGGTGGTAAAATGATTGACCACTGCCCACGTAATTAATATCAGAGTTTCAATCTCCTTTTCCTACATGAAAAAGTTTGACGTGTTATTACATATGGTATGGTTTAAAACCCAAAGAATAATGTTCTTGTTTGGTAATTCTAAAAGCAGCAAACCCCTACACCACGAAAAAATAAGTATGAATTTTATGAAAATGTAACAGGAAAGTACTGCAGTTATCTGATTGTGGACCAATATTCGTCTTAATACGATGGGGCCATCATAATTTGTCTTGTTTGGATATGTAAATATTTGGAATATATAAAGTGACGACGAAAGACCGGGGTAAGAAGTTGAAGAACCCTCCACTACATCAAATCTCTGATTATCGACTGGTTTCAGGTTTTATTCCATTACTGTTGGTGGACCTGCAGTATTAAAAGAGTTTATGGTATTAATCCTGTAATGTTACTAATCATTTAAGTATACTATAACAATCATGGGTATGAAGATCAGAGTTGCGCTATTTTCCGAGAAAGGGTGAACGTCAAAGTGGGAAATTATTGTCCATGAAGCAACATTTTAGTAGAATTCCTCAACTCATTTAATTTTGTTTTCCCTGTTTTCCAGTCTGCAAAAATATGATTGTGTACTTTGACTTCGGTTTTCATATTAAAAGAATAACGAATGAAATCGCGTATTGTAAATTGTGTGATGTATTACCGTATATTACAAAGTTAAAAGTATATTGATTGTAGACAACTGCTCTAGACCTGAATGATTAATGCATTTATAGTGTAAGGTAGCACTTACACCATGCGGGTTTTCAAGACATCAGTATTATTAACTTTCGTGTTGCTGTGTTGTTTTGTGTGCATTTTTGGCATGGTAAGTGAGAATCATTATTTACGTTCTGGAAACAACATGTTTTACTTTCTCTACATATGCTATATTTAGTTTAAAATCCTATGATTTCTTCTTTGTGGGGGGGATTTAATTAGCAGGTGGCCTATGCCTATAATAGCGAGAAAGGAACTGTGCGGTTCAACAATTTTTGGAAAATAAACTTCGTCATATCTGCATCTCTCTCGGTATTATAGGTCAATTGTGTATAGGTTAGGTTGCACAGGGCTGGACATAGAGTTCACAAGAGAAATATATGGAACGATTATAGAATTTAAAAAAGTAAACTTTTGAAAATTGAAAGAGTTGAAATGCAAAGGGAAGGTGGATGTTAAGAGCGGTGCTGTTGTCTAAGAATATTGTGCAATTGCAAGCTCAGAAATCAACCGTTCTGCTACCAGGCAATTAATTATGCAAGAAATCACAAATACACCGTCAGGTACATAAATGTGATGTTGTATATTGCATAACAAGGCTACTGGCCTACTATGAATGCTTATAAAAGTAAACATGTGGCACGCACAAGGAAATGAAAATACATATGTAATTTTAGTTTGGAAGCTTGAATTGGGAGACTTAACACAGATAGGTGTAGGCCTAGAACGGAATTTAATTTTCAAGAAACACAGTGTAAGTGTGTACTACGAAAACTTAAGCTTAGATGGAAATATTAAAGTGTATCTCAAGAAAGTATGGTGAAAGGATGTGGATTGAACTGGTTGACCTCATGTAGGGTCCGATGGCAATTCCTTGTCAGCATGAATTTTTCAGTGCCATGAAAGGCGGAAAAATTATCGACCAGCTAAGAGACTGAATTCAGGTGACTCAAATTAGGATCCAACTGCGGGCCCCTGTGAACACGGGACTGAATTTCTGGTACCATAAAAGACAGCAATTTTCTTGACCCATTGATAATTGAAAGCATAATCACGACAGATGCTCTATGCACCAAGGAAGTAAAAGCAAGGATAGCCATGGCCAAGGCAGCTTTCGTCAAGAAGAGGATACTTCTCACTAGCAAGTTGGGCTTGGAGATGAAGAAGAAACTAGTGAAGTGTTACGTATGGAGCAGAGACTTGGACACTCAGGAAGAAGGAACAGAAATACCTGGAGAGTTTTGAAATGTGGTGTTGGAGAAGAATAGAGAAGATCAGGTGGACGGATCGAGGGACCAACGAAGAAGTATTGAGGAGAGTCAAAGAGCAAAGAATCATTCTGCAGGCGATTACACGAAGGAAAGCTAACTGGCTGGGACATATTATGAGAAGGAAGGGGTTAATAATTATCAGCCTCTCAGCTTCGGAAATGCTGGTAGAAGGATAATATTGAAACGAATCTTAAAGAAATTGAATAAAGAGTATGGACCAAATATGTGGCTCAGGTTAGGTAGTTACTTGAGTAAATTAAAACGAGTTGATAGTAAAATGTGACGCTTCTAATAATGTAAAAAGGAATTCTTTGGCATTCGGAACACCTTATTTACGTCTCCGTACCATCTTCAGAATGTGCAAGTTAGAATCCAATATGAATTCTTTATTTTATATGTTTGTACGTTGTGTAAAGACGGTAACAATCAACATAAAATTTTAGCTCACGATTTGACTCTCCAGTACAATTTAACGATTTCTTTGTGTTCACGAACGATATATTACGTAGACCTATGGTTGTGTTCGATGTAATTATATTGACGCGACCAATAATAGATATTAATTACGATCTAATTCGTCACGGCAGTAGTAAGAATATTTGACTGAACCACGAGGAGCTGGTAATATCTTTCGTAAACACGGATTAATCCATTTGGAAGCCAGAGTACATACACAGTAAAATCACATGAGAATTGACGTCGGGTTCATAGTCTGTGTGGATCTGCACGAGAAGGAATATAATGAAGTTATCCAACCCTAAAATCAAGCGACCATAATTATTTATTTGCTTTCGCTTCTGAAATTTGTATAAGATAAACCGGTAAACTGTTAGCTATTATCAAATGAAATAAGTCAGAAGTGGGCTATATCTGATGAAAACCATGCAATCACATGAGTGTTGTGGTTTCTTCCCCTCCTTTCGTGATATACCAAAAATTGGACTTTGGGATAATAT
Source organism: Zootermopsis nevadensis (assembly GCF_000696155.1). The sequence continues at coordinate 802,091 of NW_019059681.1, forward strand.
TCTTAGGATACTTAGGCGATCCGTTCTTCAGTGCCTTGAGCTTCTGCGGGTCCCAACTTTCGTTGGCTTTGATCTATTAGACAGTTGGTAGGACACCTTGGACGAGTGATCAGCCGGTCGCAAGGCGACTACCTGTACACAGGACAGCATAATACAGAAAAACGCGGACAAACATTTATGGCTTGAGTGGGATTCGAACCCACGGTCCCAGTGCCCAAGCGGCACAAGGCCCACGCCTCACACCGCGCGGCCACTGTGACGGCAGGAATGATATTCAAAAAAGGTAACTTTCTAGTTTATTTTCCTACGCGTAAAAACGAATACAGACAATCAATTAATAGAGAGGAAAATAGGTCTGCATTTATTACAAGGTCTTTCTAAACCTTCTATTTGTAAATATGACCGAGTTTCGATAAGCGTTTGTGGAAAACAGTAAGATTGATTTCTGTCTTTTGACTGATGGTTAATTCAAGAAAGTTCAACAACGTAGTTAGTATCGAATGGTGTAAGGATTTGTGAAAACTTAAGTAGCATGGACGTAAGCAAAGCGGTCGAGGCTTTTAAAGGTACTATGTCGGAATCAGCCATGAGGGACTGAGGAGAACTATAAACATCAGATTAGACGAAACCTCCCGAGTATGAAGCACAAGTACTAACTAAACAACAGGAACGTTTTATGTGCTTCTAATTAACATCTGCAACGTCATTATGGAAACATATTTCTGACTTCTTAAATTCCTTCAATTCCCTCATCCTTATTGCCAGTAAATACGCTTCTTCACTGTTCAAGATTCATTTTAAAGAGTTCAAGGTAGATTTTAAAACAATGTCAAGGAGTTTTAATAATCCCTCTCCTCGTTCAGTTATTGAGTTTTATCGTTATTACTCCATTCAGCCTGTAGTAATTAGGTTTACAAATTCTTTCACGTACGACTTCATTAATTTATTACTACTACCTTGATTCACCGTCAATGTTTGCGTCTCCATGGTTACATGTCCAGAAACCTTCATAATACTTCCAAATTAAGATGCACTAAATTACAGTCAAGGTATGATGATTGTCTTTTTAAACCAAAAATGTCATCGCTTCTGAGATTAGTTTTATGCCTACATAGTAACTACTAATTTCGTTAAGTTATGCCGACATATTAGGTTGTTACAAGCCGTCTATCCGTATGTCTTCATTACTAATTCCCATAATGAACGTGGTTTAAGCCTAGAACATGAACACAGTCCCAGTTACAATGTTTATGTGAACAAATTGATTAAATAACTCACTCCACTGAAGAGGGTCCTCTTCAAGATCTAGTTGTACGCTCAGCTGACATCCCAGATTCCATTTCTCATGTAAATTTTCCGTGTTTTAGATCGTTTCAAAGAATCCGAGGCACTGTGTAATATTTTTTTAATATGGTGGTGTTTTATACAGTAAAGGAATTGTTGGCCCCACAGTCCAACCCTGAGGAACACCCCTTGTAGGCTATCCGCGATTGCCTATTCAGTATATTTGCAACTGCCCTCCATATGTGGAGGGCAGTTGCAAATATATGAATTGGGCGAGGCATTTATCTAGCACGGGGAGGTAGAAAATGCGTACAAAATTTTGATAGGATGGCCTGAAGGGAAAAGACCACTAGGAAGACGTAGGTACAGGTGAGAGGATAATATTTAAATGGATATTACGGAAATTTGTTTGTGGGATTGTAGATTGGACCAATCTAGCTCAGGAGAAGAACCCGTCTCTGGCTGTTGTAAACTCTAATGAACCTTCGGGCTCCATTAAATGCTTGTACTTTCTTTGGGGAGTCTCTCTACAAATGAAGTTTTTTGAATTCTATAATTAATTAGGTTCATTAACGTCTTGCAGAAATGTACATAATCGATGAGTTGGGTTAGCTTCTGTAAAGTGATCGGTTTCAAGCTAGGCGACGGTATTCGATTCTGTCCAACGTCATGGAATTTTTTCTTCCATACACGATATCCAGCCAGAACATTTTCTTCATTTTTATTTATTGCTCGCGCGGTACTTGCCCGCCTGTCTCCCTCCTCCATTCCCATAAAAATTCAGTATTTAACAAACACTTCGTCGTGTGACTAGTGACAGGACTTAGCAACTGTAACCGTCCTCTTTCACACACGACTCGCTGTTTGTTAATTGTAGTCGAAACCAGTGGCACTCATGCGGTTACACCTTTCACTACTTAGAATATGTGTGGAAGAGATTGAAGGCAATTCTGGTGATGGGTGTGGGTTTGTCGGCGAGCAAGAGTTTCCGACTCCCAGGGAATATACTGGGACGCCGATGGTTGGGGCGGTTTTTGCACCAAGGAAGCGAATTCTCTTGTCTTGGGAAACTGATAGACGACACTGGGATGTTCTCGGAGAAGTATACTTTTATTGTCTCTTGAGACACACAAACGTATATATGCAGAACCACACTTATTGTAAAGTATCACAATGATTCGGCTGTTTTTCTTTATGTAAAATTTTACGTTTGAATAAAACGTGTCTGCTCGATTGGAGAACCAAAACTTGAGAGCCCCCCGTAACCACTTGCTCTTTAAATACTCCTGCATTACGTAATTGTTATTAAATTTGAATTAAATGCGGCGATCTGATTCGTTCCCCCATAACGGTGGGAACGCGCCTATAAGTCGTATTAAAATTCCATTGGTCAGTCGCAGTGATTCTATGGTCATAATGCAGTCGTCATCCCACATCTGGAAAGGGTTGATTCCGAGACTGGGGTGGCTTAAGTATACGTTTTTTAACAATTTCAACGATTGCGAAACCTTTGTTTATTTCAGGCTCGAGAAGAGAAACTCAAGCGACTTAGTATGGCTACATTCTTTCAATTTAATACATTTAACAAGGTAAGAATTAATAACTCAGTCAAATTGAGATGAAGTAAGGCGTTCCAAAAAACATCTAATTACACCTCCTTCGTTTATATAAACCAGATTAACATGCCAAAGCCTGGTTTACCCCTCATCTCAAGGTTCAGCCCGTTCGGGAATCGAACTACGAACTTGGAATGGCACACAACTGAATGTTGAATTAAGAGAATCGACAAAATAAAGGGGTTAAACCTGTGCCAGAGAGATAAAGTATGCCAGCGCTATTACACTTTTAACTGAATGAAGGAGAAATATGTTTCTATTGCAGGTACAATGAAGTAGAAAAACTGTTGTAGAAAATACTTTTACTCCAGACTGCATTATACATTTCGATTCTTGTACCATTCTATCTCCTTTTCTTGTTAGTAAGAGTGTTATAAATTATGTATACCTATCAGTTCATCATTGCAGTCCTTTCTCAGATAAGCTGACTGAATATTGTTCGAGTCGCACGATCAAATCTTCAAGCTGGCTTTGACATGATCTATAAACATTTCACTACGAACGATTTTCAGCGTATATTTCATCGCGATATTGTTATGAGTTTCTTGTTTCCTACGGTATAATAAGCAGGATTTGTCTTAAAACCGACCTTACTTACAATGAATTTTACCTTTTTCTAGTATACTCTGATTTCTTAAATGAGTTTCTGACAACTTATCATGACGTAACCATTTGTACGCTGTGAAAGAAATGTCTCTTTAAGTCGGTTGAGAGGTTTTGATTTTTTTTTATTTCGCTAGCATTCGTGAATCCCTAAAAGATTTGTAAAATTTTAATGTTGTGAATCAATAAAATTAATAGGCCCAATTTTCTCCAGCCCAGAAGTGTTTCGAACACTGTCGTCGCAAGAACTGACCCTCAAAGTAACTGTCATATGATTTTGGCTTTTCCTTCATCGGCACCGCTAGCTAAACACAAAATTATATTTTAAAGCATCGCTCTGTTCGTTATTTAATTTGTGTAGTAAACGTCTTAGTTCTTTATTTCCTTTCATGTACGCCTAACATTTGCTATACCCTAATGATGCAAGGACATTGTCAAGTTTCTGAAGACAGTCAGTGGAGCTGACATTATTCGTATTTACGTTGTCACTCTCTCACCCACACGCTCACATTCACTTGCTGTTACACATTCTCTCCTTCTCGTTCGTGCATTGACACACTCGCTCACTTCTCCTTCCCCTCTCAAGTCCTGCTCATTTGCTCCCTCGCTTGTAACTCCACCAACTCCTTCAGACATCCCACACTCGTTATTGTAAAAGATTTGACTGTCACTGCTTCAGACGAACGGGAGTACGTCGTTACAAGTCAATTATGTTCGGCAAAACAGTGCCGCCCTAACTTCCTGAGACTTAATCAGTCTATGGACTGAGCTATTCGAAGACTCCTACTGCAGTTCTCAAAATATTACAAATATGGTGTGGCGGCTAGCAACCACGAATCGTAATCTGCAGGCACCGGATTCGACTAGAGAGCTCAGAGGCCGGGTATAGTTTATGAGATTATTTAATGTTTTACTCAGTTTCTCCAGCCAAGTTCTTGTATATTTCTCAATCAGGCCACGATCTCTTTCTTCCACAACCTTCCCAAATCATTACTGGGTTTATCCTCCCCTGAATTTAACTGTATACAGCCTATGAATTGAATAATCTTCGCTGAATAAACTACAAAACATTTAAATACAAATAAAATAAACAACAAATTACCTGAATATTAACCACGTAATATATATGTATGCCGATACCCACAAACCTTCCAGCAACAGAAATATAACAGTGACTCGTAGTGGAGCGGTTAGGGCAATTTAAAATAGCACGGGGAACACAGTCGTCTGAGTTTTAGCGCTGTGAAGCTTGGTAGAATTTTACTAACTTTCCATAGGCCCTTGTTGCCTCCATTATCATCGCCAATGATGGTGGCAGCAAGGACCACTGAAACGTTCTAAACTACCAGACTACGCGACGCCACAACCCAAAAGACAACCATCTTCGTATTTACCGTCGTGAAAATCTCAAATTCTGCTTTATTAAGTAGTGTGGGTAAAGAATAGCCCGCAGCTGAATCATTATTAATCTCATCAAATTATAGTTACAATCGCTAACTAGGTAAATAACTGGTACGGCTACCGCTGCTTTTAACTTATGAGCATTGAACTTCAGGTGATTTTCAGAGAGGCGCTTTATAAAATAAAAAGGGACCTAGCAAATAAGAAACGTTTGTTGAAATATAAAAAAAAATTATTCCGTTACAAATATCAGCGAGTAATCGGTTGTTCCGAGAAACAGTCTAATAAATTGCAAGGGTGTTTGACGGAAACTTCTGATTTCGTCACTGGCGTCAAATTATCTTGAACTGTATTCCAGATGTTCGATCAGTTGGGTTTGAATTAGTTATAATAACTATAAACGTAGCAAAAAGCCAGCGTAACTGGTTGTAGCAACAATTACAAGGGACAAATATAGAAGTTCAGATGACATTCAAACGGTGCATTCCGATTACTCTTCGCTCCTGTCATAGGCTACGTAATAAATCCAGCATTTACGAGTTGCATGGCAGGGCCACATTGCAAGGCAAGACAAACATTATATCCCAGTATAATCGAAATCATTGTATATCTTAGAGCTCCCTATTGCTACATTATATATATCTCAGGTTACTAGTTTGCGAGACATCCCAATCTATGAGGCTTTTTAAAAACGTGATGTGAATTATAAACCAAACTAGAGTAAATGTTAATTCTCATTTATCAATAGTATCCTAGCCTTACACTGAGTTGTATAAAAATGAGTCGAAGGACTTATAATTGGTTTCATTGCGCTCGAGGCAGAAAACTAATTAATCAGACAATCAACATTAGTAATGTAACAGAAGTTACATCAGAATCAGTCAAAGTACTTGCTCAGTGCACATAATAGTTTAATTTGGGCTTCAAGCAAAGAATTAAGGTAAAAAGTAAACCATCCCGCTACATGCCAATGTTGACACTTAGGGGAGAGGAGGTATAGCTCCTTCTTATTCTCAGCCTCGGCATTAGAATGGGGGAAAATGTTAGCAGCACGCGCCGGCCACGCTTTATCCCCGGGATATGATCCCGGTACCCATTGGACAGAAGGCTGGGAGGGCTCCAGATCCGATCTGGACCAGAGGTTACAAGAAAATCCTCTTTCTCTGTCTGGGATCGAAACCCGATTGCTCAGCCCGCAGCCAGTCACTACACTGACTTAGCTAACCGGCTTACCAAATTATTAAGGTTTCGGTACATAAAATAAAATAAATTAAAATTTTTGAAATTAAGCAAATTAGTCACAATAGACCCTGTCGTATAATAGAAGTGCCAAAGTCTAGTATGGAGATTTAACAAAATGTGCCTAAAGACTCAGATGATTTATACAAAGTTCATTAAAGCTTTTGTGAAAATATGCTTTTAAAATGAACCAGACGCGTGTCTAAATCCACTTAGTTAGTGTGAATGTCAATGATGATGCTCTGCTGCATTTCAGGGCTGAAGATGGTGGCAGAATATTCCTCCAAAACGATGCTATCTACCAGTAAGTTTACGCGACGTTACAACCCAGAAGACAGACCAGAATCTACATTTTCATCGCCATAGAACTTCAAATCTCATTTGGTTAGTGTAACCAGTTTGATTGAAATCGGTCAGGTAGTTATGCGTTACTACTCTTGGGCGGCCATGCTAAATTAACATGTTGGTTTCGATTTTTTTAGAAACTTACATATAAAATTTTATCTCTACATTCATAGTAACCAGCCTTTAAGAGGAAACTTCGATCAACACGATCGATTTCGGATTATAATTACAAAGTGAATCACAGCTGTCAATGTGTGTTTACCTTTCTGAATGTGTCATAGTAATGGGAAAAATGTGTCCATCTGATCTTTTCCCATCTCAAATAGAACTTTTGACTAAGCTTTCAAAGCTTTTAGACTTCTCGGATGACGTAAGGATTAAAATTGTACAAGGAAAGTCTCTGAAAATATTTCCTTTTTTGCAGCAGTCAAAGTGGGGAGACGCGTGTATCCACATAACATGCTTTAGGGGCCGTAAAGATATTATCAGGTCGTTCCCTTAACCTTGATCAGAACCGAAAACGTTCTCGGCAGTACTATTGCACCATTTTCCTAATTGGAAGGCAATTTTAGTAGGGAATTATCAATTAAACATTTCACAATGGTCTAGAACGGTGATTTGCTTGAAGACGCATATAGTATTATAGATAAGTGAAAACAATTAGTAAAATGATGAATATTCGTGTAGCTGTGTATGACATGAACATATGCTGTGAGTATCGAAGGAGAATAGAACTGGTTCAGGATCGTGTCCAACGACAGACGTTGGTATTAGCAATATTTAGCCTTCACATTCCACTACCATAATGTTAGTCATACTGCTTCAGTTAAAATAACCTTACATCGATTACTACAATAATGTTTCAGACAGCACAGCTGTGAATACACAGGAAGCCGATGTTTGTGGTTACCATATCTCACGTACTTATGACACACACACACACACACACACACACACACACAATCTCTCTGTAATGATTAATATCGAACACAAATTTCAATCACCTGTTTAAGCTCTTGTGGTAATTGTATGTACCACATACTTCAACATTCAATAACTCTTTACAATGCCAACAGAATGCATTTATCAGCTTTATTTATGAATCTTATAATGAACAGCTATTATTTTCTTAAATATCATTAACCAATTATCTTTGTAAGAGAGATGCGTTGTGTTTTCTTTGAGGTAAGAATTGAATTATTAAATTTTACTTGAACGAAGCTCGGGTTTCAAAGTTTAATTAACTGCATTATCGAATTTATATACGAGGTTCAAAAATTTCTGCCTCACATGTTTTATCTCGGCCAAAAAAGATTTGAAACAGCTGAAAGTTAACGTACATAAATTTTTAAGTTTCGCGCATTTGATAGTGAAGTTTTAATAAATTCCGCCAGATAGCATGGGTGTAATAAGTTTTCAAAATGGCATCTGATAGTGAAGTGCGTTACAGAGAGCTGCCATCTAGTTCTTAACAAGTGAGGAGGAAACAGTGGGAGATATTCATAAACGTTTAAAAAGTGTCTTAAGGAGACTGCACTGCCCATAGAAGCACAGTTCAACGTTGCGCGAAACTTGTGAGATCGTCAGAAAGAGGGAACACCAACCTGGATGACGAACAACGCAGTTTCATCAGCGGGAAAAGTGATGGCTGCTGTGTTCTAGGACATGAAAGGGCGATTTTGGTCGACACTCTGGAGAAAGGAAAAACAACAAATTCCAAGGCGTAGCGGAGGGCGCAGACAACGGAACAGGTAAATCAAAATGTGTTTATTTTTTTTCTAGTATAAGCACATCGCTACTATTTCGCATTGTATTTATATTTAAACAGCAAGCAACGCGTGTTAGAACCAGACAGGTAAACCTAGATCACAGTGTACTAAGAAGACAGTGGATCTGATCTCTTTCGTCTCCCACCTCTGTCCAGATCTTTTACGTTCCCACGCCCTGTCTCTTCCAAGGACAGTTTTATTCTGCATGTTAAAGGTTCTTATGAAGAACCCATTACTAGTGTACTTTTAACTATGTGGATGTTTACATCGGCCCAGTGACAAATTTTACATTGAATAAGTTATAAGTGATTCCAAAACAGACAAAACAATAAAAGGAAAAAAAAAGTGGATAAAATTTTTGTTAATGAGAGGGCAGATCAGTAACATTAATAAGTGGGTTGCGTTTTTTGATTGATCCCTCTTCCATGGAAACCACCATACAACTTATACGAGGTCGTTCCCCATAGGTTAATAACTATTGAGCAGTGGTATTCAAACGTTTTTGTTCGCGTACCCCCAGATATAATTTCTCTTCAACTTTGTACCCCCAAAGTTGTTGGTGTATAATTCAAGTTATACATAGTATATAATCAACATCAAAAATAAATTAAATAAATTACATAACTGATTATTCAGTGTTTATCATAAAATAATATTTTTTTAAATTTCACGTACCCCCTAAGATGTCTTCGCGTACCCCCGGGGGTACGCGTACCCCAGGTTGAATACCACTGTAAAAGAGTATGTGTTTTCTAATAAGCAACCGATACCTCCTATCATATGAACATTTAATTTGAAACGATTAGAATTTCCACATGGACATTTTACACAATTTATGTTTAAGCAACCAGGATTTTAAAATGTGTGTTTTATATTTCAGAAATCAGTGTGTAAATTTAGTTTAGTGTGAACTAGGTCACTTTAAGCCCTCATCTGTCTATGCTTCTTCGTTCTGGAAAACTAACCCTCTGTCTGTCAGGGCTGTTAAATCGGGCAGAATCCACCCTTGAAGCTTTTGTTGACATGCGACTTTCAGATCGTCAGTAACAGCATTTCTTATGACTACATAAGACAAAGTACGGATATGTTCTTGCTGTTACTAATTTAAAGTTTAGATCACAAACATTCCATGAATTTAATGATGATGTTAATGGTAATAATACAGGTTGTTTATTTATGTACGTATGTCGAGAACATGCTAGTATGTTCACCGAACATTCTTTAGCGCTGTGCTTGCTGACGTATTATCACTAGCACAGGTTAATGGGATGAGCGTTAAGATTTATTTTCTTCTATTCAGAAACTTCTTATTAATTCCTATAAGTGACGAAAATATACAGCGTTGTTATTACCTATGCGTTTTCAGTACACCCACAATTTTAAAATCAAATTCCGTATTCCACGATACTCATAAAAGATGTACTGCTAATATCTTCTCAATCTATTCATGATCCGACATAGTAATGAACACTGCAAGTAAAACAAATCGTCAAATTGACCGCCAACAGTTACTTCCGAATTCTACGTTCTTTGTACAGCGGTTATAGGCTAATTAGGTTTATAAACGTGTAGTTTGTCTCGTATAAATCCCAGTCCATACAAATTCATGAATCACGTGATAACAGCATGGTGGAAATCGCCAGTTCATCATGAGACAGCTAAGCACAGTCGTACAAACGCTTCCAGTTAAACATGCCCTAATATAAATATACCATCTCTTGAAATTCACAAGCTTTTTTTATCGTGTGACTAAACAATTGTATGGTCTTTACCTCAAAGGGTCTCAGCACTTCCGTCAGGATCGGCAGGTTTCAATGGAACCTGTTAAGTTTTACATCTGGAAAAATGTATAACAAATTTTTTCTCGAGAAAATATTACAGGAGAAACAAAATTAATCAGAATACATTAAACACAAGAAAATAATAATTTTAGACATACATGCACACGCGCGCGTATAAATTAACTAACCCCACGCGCGACACACCGGTAAGATATCGAAGCACACGTGCTACGTCCACACATCTCCGACTTTCACAGCTTGTCTTCCAAAGAAATATTTTAATATTTTCTCCTCTACCTTCCAGGGAATACATTTCAAAGATTTTCGCGCACCGAAATTCTGTAAATATTTCTTGTGTATTACACTCCTTACTCGCAGTAGCCTGCGTGGATTTCACAAATCTTTCGATACTGGGCGGCCTTTGTAAGTTCACGTTCCGCGTTGTGTAATATCCTCTACTCTCAAACTGCTTCACGTTTCTCAGCTTCTGAGGAATTTGTTTTTGAACATTGGAACTGACATTCTTTACTCAATGCATGATACCATGTTTCACACTCACACAAAGCAGGAAGCAAATTTATTGATATTCATCGCGTTCACCCCCACGCACATAGGTTGTATGCAGTACACATACAAAGTATGCAATATAACGTTAGTATTTTGGAAAATATATAAGATTTCGATATTTCTGGTTCTCGCGGCAGCGAGTATGAATGATAACTGTCTGATGCGATGAGTAATTATCGCTCTTAAATCGTCGGTCTCTTCTTACGAGATCAGACAGCACAACATTCCAGAAGACGGTCTTTATGATTGTAACAGTTTGTAACTGAATAATGAGGAAGTGCAGGCAGATATATTTCTTTCCTATCTTGGTCACAGACCTGATTACCTTTCTTATTGTTGTTTCAACGTACAATTCTTATATTTTTCATTAACCGCAACTTCGCAGGGTGTATTTATGTCATCACGTCATGCTCGTTATTGTTTTATGCCACGTCTATGTATTTAAATTGTTATCAAGCTTTTGAATAAATTGAATTTATATGCTACTTAAATGTTGTGAAGTTACCTTGTGCATAAATAGCCATACATGAACCAGTTTTACATTGAGCCAGTAGAATTAAATCACACCTTGAATATATATGTAAAGTGATTCAAAACTGAAGACAGGAACGCTAGGGAGCAAATTATTGAAGCTGTGTAGTTAATTGTACGAACAAAATTATTTTCTCAGAATATTATTAATTTTCCTCAGACAGTTGCAAGCAGAAGTAGTAATTTTTAAAATCGTATTTCGGATATATCAAGTTATATCTCGTCCCTGCTGCTGGTCTGATCCAATGTCGAAATTGAAAATGGCCGCAAATAATAGATCTTCATGGAGGCAGAAAATTGAGGAGGCCAAGGCCCGATATGGGCTGTACAGGCATTGGATGAATAGATGGTTATCTCGTCCCCGAGGCCGGCCATCTTGTCTGAAGGTTTTGTAGTTTTCCTCAGACTCTCCTCTCAAATGCCAAAATTGTTTCTTAAATTAAAAAGTGTCCACTTTCTTTCGTTTAGTTTCGATTTATTATTTACTAACCGTCCCTTCTTTTGACAATAAACAATTTTATCCACTGAAAACGTTGTTAGATAGCGGCAATGAATAAGTAATCTTTCCTGGTGCCTAGACAATGTAAGTATATTTGATGAATATAGTTGGCTAAAGAAAACATTAAAGTATAAACGTTCAGGGCGAAGAGTAGGATAAAGACTGAAATTATTCTCAAAATGTTGTCTTCAGGCCTTCACATACTTAAGGATGCTTCGTAAGTGATGATAAAGAGAAGAATAATAAAAAATAATATTAAGTTTTTTGGTTCTATTCCGTACTTTGGCTTATTTCTCTGTGACATCTACTGTGAGCCATGATGGAGGCCTCGCTATGATAATGGCAAATGGGATTAGCCTATTTGCAGAATGAACATTTTTTGTTTCGCTTTTGTAATAATTATTTATTCCTCATTAAAGCTATAGTTTTACCAACCGAGCACAAAATGAACAATGTTGTTATCGGTTTTTAATTTTGTTTCATAGAACGGAAAGATAAGCTTCGGTTGAACGACATTGTATCCTTTTTTTTAAAAATGTGACCCATTGTATATAAACATGTACCTAAAGTGCACCTATTCCGCATGGTGCGACGCAACAAATTTGACCATAAACTATTAGTTGTCACATCGTACCCAAACAACGAACAATCCATCAGAAATAATGCATCTCCTACTTTAATAATAATCATGATAAGTGACTTATAGAATTACAGCAATTTCTAAGAAATTACTATTCGTATCTCTAAGCTCGGATGCCGACAACATATTGTGACTATACTCAACCACTAGACTGCATTTGGTCATGAAACAACGCGTTTCTGACAGTTTTAAACTTCCGGACTTCCAAAGACTTATTTAAAAATTCTGATATCTTTTCTTCCCTAATATCACAGATATACATAACCTATTTCTTTCCACATTTGTGAATCTAATTACATCAGAAGATACGTGATGGATGAGACATTAAAGACGGGTGGTGAGATTGAGAATTGCCTACAAATGTTTGGTCAGAAAACATCAATAAAGAGACCACTTGGTATCCCTAGGAGTTATTGAGAAAATAATATCAAAATGTAACATGGAGAATGGGATATGATAATATGAAATTTATATATATATTTCTTAGGATGAGGTCCAGTGGCTAGAATCTAGTTCGAATATCGGCCGGGTTACTGATAATGCTGACTGAGGCTTTGCGTGGTTTTAATCAGCTCCTCCAGGTGAATTATGGGGTACACTGAATACGTCCTTGCAAATACTTAAAAAAAATTTAAAATGCATGATCATATTTACATTTCGTGCGACGGTATAAGCTTCACACTTTGTTTGTGTATTTGTCATGTATTTGATGACGCTGTAATCAACCATGTCCCAACAGTTTCGAATAATTGGTTGATTAAGGAAAGCTTTTATATGTTGCTCAGGGTTAAGTCAGACAAATCGTCATTTTATTCCAGCCAGCTTACCTGCCAGGAAAAAACCTAAACAAATGAACGAGGTGGCTAGGCACATTTATCTACCACACAGCTTATTTATTGTTTAAGAATAATCGAAATATATGCTTCCCAGAATACATGTAATATCAGTAATCAGTACATGAAAGATTTTCGTGATAATTCATAAATAACAATGAGAGGGCATTACTTCAACACTAACAAGTAATTATTTACAGTGGCAGGAACAAAATCTTGCGTTTCGCCTACATCACTAGCGTGCGGTCAGAAAAGAAAAACAAAACGTCATAGTTACTATACAGGTCGAAAACATTGCCTAAGATAGCTAGCAACAAAATATTTCCACTGGATACTTAGACGATCCGTTCCTCAGTGCCTTGAGCATCTGCGGGTCCCAACTTTCGTTGGCTTTGATCTTTTAGACATTCGGTAGGACTCCTTGGTCGAGTGATCAGACCGTCGCAAGGCCTCTACCTGTACACAGGACAGCCCAACACAGAAATACGCGGACAAACATCCATGGCTTGAGTGGGATTCGAACCCACGGTCCCAGTGATCACGCGGCCACTGTGACGGCTTCTCCTGGATAAAAATGTTTATAATTTTGACAGTAAATGCTTTCTCACTACCTCTCCCACCCTTCTGGTCTTCTTGCCCTTAGTCCTGTAAATAAAATTTGTTATGGTAGCTCATTTTTCCAGAATTTGAAATACCATTGATTCGTTGTCCTATCTTACCGATCTTGTTCCTACTTTAATCCAGAACTTTCTTTTAAGAGTCTATAAAATACATCTAATTATCAGATGTAAAGTAATCGGCGAAGTTGGAAAGAAGAACGAATTATTGTACCGCTCCATGCAATTCTGACATTGTAACATTTGACATTCCCGTAAGTGACTCTAATGCGATACTTGAAGACCACCTTTGAAGCACGCATTTTCGGCGAATTATGAACTGCACCGCTAGAGTTTCATTTGGTTTACTTAATGCTCTTGTCAAGAGCTCATGATTAGTGGACAACAAATTCTAAGTGGTCGTGGCATAATTAAGGTACAGTTGTCTGAAGGGGCTGAGGGAAACCACGAAAACTCTCAGTCACGACAACCGGTCTCCGGACCGAGATTTGAAACCGGGACCTCCCAGACACGAAACAGGAGCTCTAACTACTGAGTCGCAAAAATCAATGATCTGCGGTCAATAAATAACCTAACAGTCATCAACATGCAGGGTTCTAGCCTGTTATAAACCATCATAATGTTCATTTTTGATTCAAAATCAGGTATGTCGAGGTTCATATAAAATTGTTACTAAAATTGACATTTTGTCTTTCATGTGTCTGTGTGTTGAAGTTTCGTGTATTACATTTACTGTAATATTGCTGTATTGTTCTAAGATGGCATCTGACAAACACAGAGCGCTGTGTACTGAATTTGAAATAGTCAGTCACTAGGGTAAAGAGGGGAAATATGGTCTTCTTGTTTCCCACGTAGTGTCGCATTTAGTAACCGCCTTAAGTTCAGAGTAGTCAGAGCCATTCCTTATGAGCCGAATACATAACAAAAAGGCCTTGTAATGGGTAAACACGACGAAATATTCCTCGAATCATGCAATTTATCATTACTTGATTTTTCATTTTAAAAGTTATAGACTGAAGTATCCCATTGGCCCGTTATTGGTGTAAACAGCACGAAGTATGATCGCGTATTGTAGCACGGACTCATTGTCAAAGTTGAAAATCAGTCAGGGATAAACACAATTAATGCAGTGTACTTTCGGTGTCTTTTAGAAGAAGGGATTATAATCCTTTCAGAATTTATGTAAATTAAAATTGTCAACATGATATGAAAACAATTTCATGTTAAGTTTGGTCTATTCTTTTAACTACATTACAGCATTAAAGAAATTTAAAATAACTGATTTATTCTTCAAAGTGATGAAAAGCCGTTATTTGTTACTCGTGATAAACTCTACCGCACATTTAAAAATCGTGATAGACTTAGAGGCATCTTGCAGTTCATTTGGACGTTTGAACACCATCGGAAGATGAGAAAATGTAACCTTTCCCAGGCAGTGTTCTACCAAGTAAAACCAAACAATGGTTAAGTGCGAGACAAAATTATTTATCCCCTGAAAAATAATATAAACACTTTAAATTGTATTAGATGAAAATGTTTGGACAAAAGCAAGAAGAAATAAAAGGATGGAAAAAATGTTACAATTTTTATTCTTCGCCTGTTATTGTGAGGATAATTAAGTTAAAGAGGACGCGATGGGCAAGATATGCAGCACATATTGGGAAATGAGAGTTGCGTGTAAAGCTTTGGCTGTAGACGGTCAAGATACGACGCCAGGTGGGAGATATCTTT
>NW_019059681.1:839758-854221 GCF_000696155.1 Zootermopsis nevadensis
TGCTGATTCACTCGTTCCAACAGATGGAACATCGCTACATCACTGACCAGCAAGCCTGTTCATGATGCAATCATCATCTGGTCAGACTGCAAACTGACATACACTAGGCGATCATCATGTTTTACATGGATTTCATATTATTCGGTTGGAACATTAGAATCTCAAAATCAAGACATTTATAGACATACTATGTGCTGTATAATCCTTTCGTACAGTATTCTGTGTGTCTTGCCTGCTTATTAGGCGATTGTAAACGGGTTTATGAAACCATACAGCATTGAGCAAGTACCAAGTGACGACACATTGGTAAATATAAGTGGTCAACGGGATTAAACGAGTACAGTGGTAGGATTGGCGTAATAAATTTATTCGCGGTATTACTCCAGTACACTTTGCAGGCAATTTCAGTACTGCAACTCCTTTTTCGTCAACGTAAATAGATCAGTTCTCATACGGCAAAAAAGGTTGTGTGCGTGCGTGCGTGCGTTAATTTACCTCGTCTATGATTATTAAATAACATCCGAATTATTATTTTTCTTTTTACGATTAAAATTTGCTTTAAACAGGGCTAATTATTTGTCAGTTAATTAAAAATCACCTTCGTTTCAGGGACCGTGCCTGTCCCCAACATCACAGGTATGATGTTATGTACTGTGTTTAGACGGTGTCACAGAGCTCATAAACAGCATTTCTGCGCATCAGTCTGTTGTTACTTTTCTTCCAAGTGTTAAAAAATGATAAACTTGTGAGAACTAATTATTTAATATGCCCTCATTCACAGTTTCAGTTGTGTATTTTGAGTGCGTGAGATTTTGACGTTTCCTCAAAATGTACACTAAAAGTCTGTTTAGGCGTATTAGTAATAATTTTGTATGTATATTATTATTAATAATCAAATTGTGCCTACATTGTGAAACACGCAGTATCGGTCTCTGAAAAATCAGTTGTTATTTTTTCAGTTTGTGAATCAGTAAAATTTGATAACGAGCACTGCAGAATGTTGTCTTTATATTTCGGAGATGCTAATTAGATTCCAGTCCACAACCGGCTAATTCTAATTTTATTTTCACCGTTAGTTTCGTGAATCCAGCAAAATGTTTCAACAACATTACTGTGTCTGCAACAAGGTTCTATCCTCGGGGTAAATCAGTCGGAGTGTAAATATAACCTCACAATTTTAACTGCCGCAGAAGTACAGAATGCTTGGAAGGTTGCATCCGTGCTTCTTACACAACTGCACGGCTTGGTTCATGGGCATATAGGTGGCACCTAACTTTAACTTCAAATGTGATGTAACACAATTATATTACTTCATTCAACGCATATAAGAGTGTGAGCGATCCCTGGATATTCAGAAATACAAACAGATCGTGGTAATTTTCTTTCTGGTCTTTGCGAAGCATTTTTCAATCTGAGCAAAGGAAGGTATAAATATCATCATAAACAGACATTATTAATATATGGGGGAGATGAGAAACACACAGAGCATAATATTTGGGGAAAATCATGAGACGATTCTGACTGTCTTCTACTATGTTGCACTGTGTAATGAGATAAAATTTTACCAACGTTTGAGGTATATACTATCGCCCTGATGATGGACACAGTAATAACCTCTGAAACGTCGTGATTTTCTATCACGCTGTATGGCGTAACATCCCATAAGCCATTGTCTTCAGCCATATCAAAATAAGATATCATTTGGAACGTCTTCATGTTCCCGTGTGGGAGGGATCTTGTAAAATTCATCTTAAAAGAAATATTTCCTGTGTGTGTGGATTGGATTCGTCTGATTCAACTGCCTTACATAAATTTATTCAGGCTATTGAAGCAACCAAAGTTGCATCAGAGGTGAAGAGCCGAGCGTGGAACGAAGTTGCTGCTGATAGGTGGAGCTTATCGCACGTCCCAGGAGCGGTGATAGATGAGTGTGGAGCATCAGTGGTGATGACTGGCGTGGGGAACCACAAGTGCTGGGAAAACAATTGGCCACTAAATCTGTCCTGGGAGTGAAATCAGGGCAATTACGAGAAGAGGTCTATGGCATAGTCACGTGTATATTTCTCTGTGAATACATTCGGTTGTTAGAGGTTGTGCCACAGACGCTTTCTGGAATGTTTCCTACAGAGCAATGAGTTAGTATCACAACACGCACATACTACAACGAGGTTGTGTAACAGAAGTGAACCAGAGACTTTACGTGGGCATATAACATCACCTGCTTTATTATAGTCATGCACAGTTCTCGTAAATTGAAATGGTTTAAAAGTATAAGAATTCGTAAGAAAAGAGCAATTACATCATAACCTTATACTCTTAATTGGGACGCGTGGACGATGTAATTAGTATTCTTGTCGAGTCGACTCTTCCAGACGAGAGAGCAATAGCCGCGGGCTAAACACCTGCTGATACGACTGTACTACCCATGCAACATTCTTGGCTCTAATAACCATTCTAAAATTATTGTCTCTAATGGGATGGGGTTCAACCATATTGACTTTGCGAACCATTTTTTTCGAAAGACCCACTTCAAAACTACACATGAGTAAATCTGAATTAAAACCATTAATTTGCCTTCCGCCATGCGACGGAAAGAAACCTAGCTGCAAGAGACATTTATTTTTATATTTAAAGACGTACAGTTTTATAAAATTTAAGAAGTAATTATACAAGACAGACATTTTTACTGTTCTACTATGTTAATAGGTAATTTGAATTGTACTGGCATTGTACAGTAGGTATAATTTTATAATTATAAATATAGCAGGAACACTTATAGACAATAAACCAGTGAACACTATGAACGTTAAAAACTAAGGATCTTAAATAAGTAGAATCGACCTTAATAAATGAACACACATAATTATCCGTCTTATAGCAGTTTCCACCGGTTCAATAATGTCGATACTTATGTTGTCAGTTGGTGACCATCCAGTTTCAGCCAATTCCAAACATCACAACACATTTCCCCACCAACCCATTTTCTTCCCAGTTTGTAAATGGTTCTTTTCCAAGAACTGTTCATTTCAAAATTATATACGTATTATGATGCATTACATTTTTGCCACATTATTCTTCTTCTTCTATGTCGCGACAGCCCGAAGTCGAGCCTTGGCCTCCTTTAAATGACGCCTCCAGACTTGCCTATATAGAGATTCTCTTTTCCAGTTTCTCACTTTCAGGATCTCCCTACTGTCTAATTCCACCGCATTAATCCATCTTTTCCTTGGTTTACCTACCGGCCTCTTTCCAATAAAGCTGCTTTCCAGAATCCTTTTCGGCATGCGTTTTCCATCCATACGCTGGGCATGACCTGCACATTGTAGTCTTTTTAATTTAATAATATTTGATATACTTGGCTCTTCAAATTGCTTATATAACTCATAGTTACATCTAATTCTCCATGTCTGCCACATTCTAGTTTCCTTTTATCCCATTTCATCTTCTTCAATCCCATTAACATAATGGTAATAGAACTCAAAATATCAACAACGCAAACACAGAGCTCACCACTGGACACGAAGCTCAGCCAATTCAACTCACCTCACATCCCCACAACCTTTTCTTCAGATCCATCTTAATGTCATTCTCCCAGTTCTATTTTGGCCTTCCAAATGGACATTTCTCAAATACCCTTTTTCCACAATTTTCAAGCACTGCTTAAAATGTACCCTGGGGAGGAGGACGAAGATGATTCTCGAATTGTTGGTTTTTTCACCT
Organism: Zootermopsis nevadensis; assembly: GCF_000696155.1. Next base: position 843,479 of record NW_019059681.1, read on the forward strand.
TTCAGCCACCTGACACGGCTGGTAGCTCAAGAAGGATTTATTGTACTGTTTTAAATAGTCACTCTTTCGGCATGATTGTAGTTTTTATGTACGAAATTAGTTTCATACTAAGTCTGTAAGTGCATTTCTAATTATTCACCATCCCAATTTCAGATTCATAGTCGAAATGGTTCGTCAGTTAAACTACCACCACAAAACCGAAAGCTAAATGTAAATTTCCTGAGCCACCATATTTGAAGTTACTCTTATGTTAGATGGCAGTAAAATGTGTCACATGTTTTAAAGTTTTGTACCACACAGACTTTACGGCCAACAACACCAAAATGTGTTATATATTGCGACATTACAGTTTGTTAATGACAAACATCGCAAAGAGGTTCTCTATTTTTCGAGAAGAAATATTATTGGGGTCATTAACATGGCTGGGTCAAGAAGTAATGCAGTGAAGGGAGACCTGCAGATAAAAGGCGGCGGATACAAAAACTAATTAACTAACAAACATACTCAGAAAGTATTCTACTTTCATCAGTAGTTACTGTATATACGCATAAGATTAACATCTTCCTGCATATACTCAGTTTTTCCTAATTGCAGTTTCTCCTGTGCAATTTCTGGCGTCTAGAAAAGGAGCACGTGTACGTACAGATAATCAGACTTCGTGTACCAGTTAATAAGTGGGTTACGATTGTGAAGAGTTCGACACAAAGAGCTTAAAGAGGGGTGGAGGGAGGAGGGAAAGGAAGAAATAAGACTAAAATGCCATCCACCCTCCTTATTTTTCACCATCTCCATTGGCAGCCATCCGTCTATACAATCAAGTGATGTCCCAATCTTGACTCCCTTCTACCTTGAAGACGAGGGCGATGCGTTCCTCCTAAACGTTGGTAACTCCCTACTAGACTACACAATGTCAGGTGTCACAATTCAGAAGACCACATGCTTACTAGTAACGTCCGTAGATGGAAGACGATTCACGGAATGTTAATCTGCTCTTAATTAATTCGTGAATGAAATTTTCATTTGGTACAGTCTTTCCGAAATGTTTTATGGTTGCCATATTTTAGTATCGTCACCTATGTTTGTATAATCATTTTATCCTACTTTTCTCTGCGTCAGTTATAGGCATCTAATATATGATTCTGTGAATGGAAACTCTGAAGGTGTTTATTTGCCAGATATGTGTCAATAACTTACCAGCGTTTCTGAATGATGGCATTGCGTGGATCGGAGCTTGCAGCAGAGCGTTCAAAATCACAAGAAGTTTACGTTGAAATGCATTTTCTCATTCTTTTCAATAAACTTCACAGAATCTAAATTACTTTCATCACACTTAAATACATGTCTCGCTTGTTGATTTCCATGACGCACGAGAATCCTGGAGTAAATGTTTGTGTCTGCAGTTTGTCTGGGAGGATCTGACTGCTTGAGAAATTGAAGTTATGGAACAGAAATTATTTCCATTTTAATTTGTTAATTACCGGTCCTTGACCGCTTGAACACTAATCATGAGTGCGATTCTCGATGAAAGTAAAGCTGTAGTATAGTGAAGTATAGTGTAGTACAGATCTACCGATATGTAGGATTTGAGGTTTTCACGGCGGTGAGTCTGAAGATTGCTGTCTTCTGAGTTGTTGGGCCGTGTAGTCTGGTAGGAGTTTACAGTCGTTTCAATGTCCCTGGTGATGGAGGCAGCAAGGACCTCTAAAACGTCGATAAACTTCTACCAGACTACACGGCGCAACAACCACAGAAGACGGCCATCTTCAATTTAGTGATAGGCAGATCCCTGTCGAAGCAGTCCTACAAAATGTCTATAAGAATGTTAATTGTTAAAGGCCCTAATTTCGAACTGCAAAGGGCAGGGTAAATAATCTGTGCAACCTAATAAAACAGAAGACCTCGTTAATCACCTGAATAAAACTAACGGCCAATCACAATAAAATCCCAGGCAGGGGGGTGTTCCCCAATGCAACGACGAGAAATAAAGCAAACAGCTTATTGTTATTACTACCAAGGTAATTGTTTAAAATTGAATTAAATGAGAAAGCGATTATGTACTATAATCTTTAAGTGATTGTGGTCTGTTTCTGCTACCCCGACATTAATTTAAATGGACCAAGGAGTACCACTTCGGCATTACTAACCGTATCTATCTTCAATAAATATGATCCAGTTTATGACGAACAAACTTAACAAATATTTCAATGATCAATCTGCCCCAGATTAATGGCTCGAACAACAACTAGAATTTTGATGTTGAATTGCGAATTATTAAATACTTGGTGTGAAAAAGTTCTTAAAAATACTTTCTGATTTCTTTAAAACTTATCTTTAAATGGAATTTCTTTGAATAGACCGTGCCAATTTAAAGACGTAAGAAGTCCCTAATAACATGCGTTTCTGCTTACCATTTTCTTCGGATTTCAAGTCACATTAATTTCCAGTTCTAAGTGAGACGACCTGGAATTCCTATAAGAGAGACGTGCAAATGAAGTTTCGCCGTCTTGTAAGGTATCCATGCAGTGTAAAGTCAATAAATGAGCTTTTGATTTCCGTTTGTAATAAAGTATCTTTCGATGGCAACTTTCACAATTAATAGACCTCGTGTAAAATTTCGAAGTGAAAATGAATGTCATTCTATTTGAATCCACAACGCACATGATGTTGACTCCATCTATAAACAAAAGAAAAGCAATTTTATTTTTGTTATTAAGCATGGGTAATATGAACGCATTGTAAGTTGCTATGGACCGTGGATGGTGTAGCGGTAATGCTGTAGACTTGTATTCAGTAGAAGGCTGCACGGTTCGAATCTCGGTCTGGTACAGGATAAAATGACTCAGGTATTAATGGGGTTTCCTTTGCCTGGCGTACGCGTGATGGAATATTACGTTAAAATATATCATGACCTCGTCTTTCAACAATGTTCCTGACCTACCATTCGTAATCACTCTTCTTCATGGGACCGTATAAACAGCCGAGGGAGCATTGTTTAATAAATTAAAGAGCATCGTTAAATAACTTAAGAATCATGCAAATATCCATGCATACATGCACACACAATTTCATAACCACGAATGCAGGTATATTTTGATGTTAAGAGGTTTATTTGTTTTATCGTTATTATTATTATCCCATCTATCCACCACTTTATGGGGTATGTACTTCCATGTACCCGAGACAGACCTTAGGGCAGCAGCTATTTCCGGAATACATATTGTTTTTAGCAAGTGCCACATGTATTATATAATTTTATTTTATGAAAGCGTCTTTCGGATTATGTTTAAAGTTCCCAAAATGGCGGTCTTCTGCAGTTCCCTGACGTCGTGTTCGCCCGGGATGTTTGCCAAATATTTCCTAAGTGACTTGGAGACAGTTCCTGTTGCCTCTTAAACTATTGGGATTACTTTTTCTTCAACTTTCCACATTCGCCATATTTCTATGAGAAGGTCCTTGTATTTCAAGATCTTCTCTGCTTCATTCTTAATCACACTTCTGTCAGTCGGTATTGCTATGTCAATTAAGAGGCAAGTTCCGTTTTTGTCTCGGATTATAATATCAGGTTTATTATTTGTGATGGTTCTATCTGTTCTGACTTGTTGGTTCCACAAAATAGTTATTTGGCTATCTTGACTTCTCTCCACTGTCTTCGGGATGTGTTCATACCAGTTCTTCTCTTCTAGCTTTACCCCAGTTTTCCTGCATATGTTAAAATGTAACTGAGTACAGACACGATCATGTCGTTGTACGTATATACTGCTCTTTTGCCAGCACGGGGCATCCGGACATAACGTGATCTGTCGTCTCATCAAATTGCTAACATAGTCTGCATTTGCTGTCTGTATCTTTTTTTAATACGAGGCGCGTCCTCAAAGTAAGTTTCCCACTCGTCCCACAGCTAGCAAACCTTACATTGCGCGAAGCGACTGTGCGTACGTGATAGAGCAATGACGTAGCATGGCGCATGCACTAACGGAACTTCCCGCGTTCTCACATTAGCATCGTTGCAGCTGTTGAAGATGGAAGTTCTTATTCCAGCTCCCGCCGACCGTGAAGTGCGGTCAGTGATAACGCTAGGCCGTACACGGCTCGACGGACAACAAGTCTCCTGCAGGAGTTCAGCTGGGAGGTGTTTAATCATTCACCCTACAGCCCGGACCTCGCTCCCAGTGATTTCCATCTTTTCCTACACCTCAAGAAATTCCTGTCCGGTCAGCGTCAGCGTTTTGAGAATGACAGAGAGGCGGAGATGGTTGTCACACAGTGGTTCCAATCCCAGGCGGCAGACTTCTACGACACAGGTATTCAAAAGTTGGTCCCACGGTATGACAAAGCCCATTTTTTCTTTATAGCTGCTTGAATCAATGACTTAATTTGTTGTTTTCCTTCATTTGTGTCATTGATTTCATCTTCAGAATTTAGTTCTTCTCTGATTTTCGATGCTGTCTTAGTTATTGAGTTCATTATTGCTTGAGACCTGTCGTGTAATTTTATGATATTAATATATGGATCCTTCTGATGCTTTATGTGCAAATACTCTGCAATATTAACTATTTCACTTTTGTATGCGGCTTCAATTTGCGCCAGTCCTCTTCCCACTTCCTTCCTCTTTACGTAAATTCTGTCTGCGTCTGCCTTCGGGTGGTGCATCCCATAAATTTTCAACAGATTCCTACTTTTTCTGTCAATTTTATACAGTTCTTCCAGTCTCCAGTTATTATTATTATTGTTATCCCATTTATTTATTATTATTATCATCATATTATGAGTATGATCATAATTTCGCAGTAAATCTCAGTATATATTAATAGTCATGACATACAATTTTACGAGACTTAATAAGTTATGCGATTGCATACTTTTACATAAAAGTTCAAGCACTTTGTCCAGTTGTCTAAAGGTAGACAGAAGAGGACCCCCTCCACTTTTGACCAAAGGACAAGGTAAGAAACGAGAATCAGCCAAGAGTATTTGCTAATTTATGAACTACATTTCCCTTTCTCTGTGCCGTAAATTTATTTTGAATCTTTCTAGATCAGGGGTCGGCAACCCTTTCATTACCACGGTCCGCATTGGCTGTTAATATCTATATCGAGGGCCGCAGAAAGAAAATAAGCGAAATTGTCTTTTCCTTCACTTAAAGAGTATCTGTAGTTGATATTCACTTGAAAAAGGATAACACCTGTGTTTCTGCACACAAGTGAACTGTAAGCTGTTTAAGAATTATGATTTCATGACACAGGCGTGGCAGTATATTTGAATTTGCAACGCGCCTAACAGCTTCACCATGTGTGACTATCCGTCCATCTGTCAGCGTGGACATCTTTAAATCCAGAGAACAGATTTTCATAAAGTTTATAGAAGGAAATTTTTCTACCACGTGTCGACATGTTCCAGTTTTGTTTAAAATCCCACAAAAATAACTGACATTCGACATGAAGGCCTATATTCGATTCTGCGCGCATCTGGAGCGTAAGTCCAAAGAGTGATAAGAAAGTGACAGAACCGACATTAAAGTATTTATTGAATGCAGCAATTTAATACAATTCGACTGGATTAATAAACACAAAATAGTGCTCCAACTATACAAGAGCTCTCGAAATTTACGTAATGTTGTAACCCCCAATTTCCTATCAACAGTGGAAGTGCAAGGATGTTTTTATTCAGTTACTACAAGTGTCCATTGCTAAACACTACCTGGAATGTTCTTTTTACTTAACTTTCCAGAATGAGTTTAAAGACACATATATATTGATTCTGCTGTACCAAAAAAAAATCGACATTGTTTATGTGGTTAAATATTTCCGTGAGCCAGTAACTCTTTACCGGAACGCATAAAACATGAGGAAAAGAGTGGATGTCTGCATCACTGAACGCTTTGGACATTTGCATGCCTTAATATAACACTGTTTTTGTTTCGTGACTTTAGGAGGTATTTTTTCCTTTTTACGCATATAATATGTGTCGGGAACGGGTTGCGTGACTTTTCGATCATTCTGTACCAACCGGAGCAAAATAACGTTTCGAACGAGAGTTGTAACGAAAAATTAAACACTAATTTTATCCATTTTCTGGTATTCTGCAAACTGTACAATGTTTCGGAAACTGGTCTGTCTCCGTACTCAGGTGAAGCAATGAGGAATACCTACTCAGTTGGTTCCCTTAAAATGGAAAGTTTTTGAGGATAACTGTGTCTGATGGATAACAATATGGTAATTTTTTTCTTCAATAGATTGTTTCAAGAAACATGTCATCCATAAGTGATCCATGGAAACTTGGTTTTGATGTACTTTCTTCCAAATTTCATTTTATAACAACATGTCGAATGTATTAACAACGGTTCGGCAGACACTGCATTTGCCATCGTCAAGGTGAATGTGTGGTGGGGAACAACTAACTAACAAACCAAAAGTTAACTTAGGGCGGCGTCATGCACAAGTGCAAGACATCGTCCCTTCGTGGGGTTGACCTTTCTGCGCACGAAATGCATAGCTCGAAATGGTGTCTTATTAACTATAAATTGCATATATACGCTAACGGTACTTTTGTTTTGACTGAAAACTGTGATTTGTTCGAAATAGCGGATATCGCCCCTGATGTGAGGATGATCTTATCAGGCAGTTTGTCCTTTACGAAAAGAACTTTTGTTGGATGGATGTCTGAGAGTTGATCCCAGCCCATCATTATAGAATGGATAAACTGCTTGTAGAGCATCACACATTTTCTGATGGGCAGGCCACTTCTCTTGTTAATGAGAGGACAAAGCACACCCATTCTTTGAGGTGTCTATTTCCTTACCTAGTTTTCGTGTGCTGTTTCGACCTACTGTATTGGCTCTCCGAGAAACTGGATCGGTCTGGGCTTTCGAATGCGTCTCGAAGTCTTAACAAAGATCGAATTGGCGTACTTTAAAATGATAATGGAAATTCTCGAGCCCCGTAGCCAGTGCTCAGGTCTACAGGGATCATCCTCCAGATACCCGACGAGCAGTGAGACTTGAGGAACTAAGAGGGCTATCGCTGTTTACTCGTCCTCCAGTATGGTGTCTGTTATGTGTTCTGTAATCGTGATGGAGATGTGTTGGCCGGTTTCGTCGTTTACTCCTTGCCACAGGAACACGAAATCTTGTAAACACCCGATTCAACAAATTACGTAAAGCCCCAAAATCCGATGTTACCCACCGAATTCCAGCCGCTAAAACCTAAGGACGATAAATTAAAAAAAGACAAATTTTAGTATAATTATGATTTTGAATTTTATTTTTGCAAATAAACAGACAGAGTTAAAAAGATTATTTTTCTTTGTATGTAGTGTGCTAAAATCATTATTTACTCCATGAACTTCAGGAAACTTTCCAATTTGCCGAAACAAAAGTTCTTTGTTGATAGTTTTTTCATTACTTTTTTTTATATGTTCCATGGTACTTTATTTTCTCAACAGATGATAAAAGGTTATTTTGTTCACGTCATCCGAATAGAGCTGCAATGAACAAGGAAATTAAGTAAGGAATTTTCAATGCGAATTCTGTATAACACAAAGACCATAAGGTTTGTATAATGTAAATACGTGTAGAAAACTTTTCATATTATGGAAACAATTAACTCTTTCTACATCCCAGAAAGCCCGATGACCTTTAAACATGATATCCTACCGGAAAACATCCCTTCTTCTGTGATCAGGTCACTTGTAGTGAGGAAAAAGGTTTTTGCCAAAGTACATTCAGTTTAATTGTAGGTTTTAGCACTTTTATTGTTTATTTACGTTTAGATATGTGTTTGCCGTTCATTAATTTGAAATGGAATGAGCGAATGTTATTTATTCTGTGCATAAAAAGTCACTCAATTATAAGTACAAAAAATACATTTGTTAATGAAAATAAAAAAGGAAATAAAATTATAAATTACTGACAGTAAATCGTGCAATGAACTGTGTCAGCAATGCCTGTAAGCTTCTCGTAATATTAAAATTTATATCAGGATAAACTTCAAATGAAAATGAAAACATATTTCCTGACTTGCAACTTATTTTTCATATTGGAACAGAACAAAAAATATAAAGACATTCTTCCGTTTGAGCTGATGTTAATGTGTGCATTTGTTAGTAAAAAAATATTAAACAGCATTTTAATGCATGATGCGTTCGTTAGAACTCGCTCAACTTCTAGTCACATTCGCAGCAAACGTCGATATGTGACTTTCAAATTACGTGCTTCCCACGGCCACTGGTCCTTGTTCCATGCACGTCCATGGCACAGAATGTGAACAATTCAGGCATGTTTCTAAGAATGTGCGGTATCTTTGTACTTCTCAGGTGTTTGACACATATAAAATATTTATCGATTCTGTCACTTTCACTTTTCTTTGTAACAAATGCTCACATATTCTGAGCGAACAGCAAGGACTGCAATCTCATGCCAGGTGCAATGTGGATACGTAATTCTTGTGCGTTCTCTTCGTCAAAGCAGACGAAGTGCGCGCACAAATGACATGCCGTGTATACCAGTTCCTTCCGTGAATCAGATTTTCTCATGGATTAAATTTGATTTAAATTTAACGAGTGAGTTTAGCGAAATTTTGCTTTGGTCTAATATCGGTCCAATACAATACTGTACATGAAGCTCCAGGCAAAAAATAGAAAAAATTGTATATACTTTATTAAGAGAGAGAGAAAACAAAAGCATAATATCCGTGACTATTCAAACGGATTAGAAGCAGTTTTTAAAAAAATCCGTGGTTAAACTTGAGTAAGATCATGCTATATTGGGTTGCTGGTTTTAAACCGACAGTCTGCATTCATAAATATGCATGCTAATCACCTAACATGACTATCACAGGTCTAACATACCTGACATGAAATCAGCAAGTTCTGTTTTGATCGTGTTACCCTGAAGAACTTCATACCACATGTTGGCTATACTCACATCTCTGTCATTAGTTCATCTGGCCAGCGGACTACAATCAGCATAATATGCAGACAATAGTGCCACAACGCTGCTGTCGATGGAACATGAGGGCCTCCTTTCGGAGGTTTCTGATCTGTTTGTAGATATTTGGTAGGGACTTCTTGGACGAGTGATCAGCCCATCGCAAGGCCTCTACCAAAGAAATGGGTGAGAAATGGCCGCTGAATTTTGCTTACGAAACATCTTATTCATGCTCGGAAGGTTCTTTTACATGCCGAAGGAAATCCATCGACATTGGCCGGATATGAACCCGCAAACCTTGGGTCCAATGGCAAGCACGGTACCACTGGGCGACGCACCATACAGTGTCTATACTCTTAATGTTAACAATCACAGCCTCTACCTAAAGCGTTTTAGCCTTTTCCCTTCTTTTAAAGAACTGCAAAGCAGTGAGAAATGTTGCACATATAAAAAAACCCGTTTAATTCTTAATTCTAATAGCATGTGTACCTTATGTTAAGTCTTACACATTTTATTCAGTGAGTTTGGAAAAGCTGAAGAAATTTAATTTCAGCGTGAAGTGACAGTCATTACACTGCAGTCGAGCTGAGCAGTGTTAAAGCCTCAAGTTTATTTAGATAACAGAAATTCTTACAATATTTCCCGACTTGGGTTTTCTCCTGTCTTCAGGTGCTTGGTTGTCACAGAGAGAGATATTTTAGCTGTCCTATTTATTTTCTACATGAAATATGTTTGTAAAATCACTTCGGTACACGAGCAATGCCGACTCCCGAAACGTCGTATACAGTGAAACATAATTATTGAATGAACCTTAATGCATTTGTTGGATGTAAACAATAACAGTGCCTTTAACAAATTGCTCCAGAAGGCGGGGATTAGTTCCGATCTCAGTTTTCAATGAAGTTCGGAGCATGAAACGAGCAGACTCGTTGAATATGAACACAGTAGGACTGAACAGAAGGCCGGAGGGCTCGCTCGAACCGGTCAGACGTTCTGGCGGCAGCGCTCGAGCCTTGTCTGCACGTGACCGCCATCCCAATCAAGAAGCACACGGACTGACTGATTTCGCCGTACGCTAAGGGGACCCAGCGGACTCCAGGCACCTTTCAGATTCCCCCACGGGCTCAATTTTCTTTCAAGAGCGCGTTAGTTTCGGTTCTCCCCGGTGTTAAGGCAGCGTCTAGCCGCCACCGTCTGAGATGCGGCGCGGTGTAGGTTATCTACAGATCTTATTTAAATTAAAAAAAAAGTAGTGTCAAACAGGAAAACGGAGTGATCAAGGCTGGTGAAGAGGTAAGGATTTTAATGAATGAGGTCCAAGTCTTTGAAGGTAATACCCTGATAATTAGCATCGATATGTGGAGAAGAACAACAAGAATTTCAGTCAGGTTCGCCTATATTCATATTGTCAGAGTGATTAAGTCGAGAAGACTGAGATGGGCTGGGCATGTAGCGCGCATGGATCGGACAAGAGGTGTGCACCGGGTACTGGTTTGGAAGCCTGAGGGGAAGAGACCGCTGGGGAGACGTAGATGGGAGGATAATGTCAGGCGGGATCTATGGGAGATAGGAGTTGAAGGAGACTGGATTTTGTTGGCCCAGGACAGGGTCCGGTGGAGGGCTTTGGTTAAGTCGGTGATGAACCCTCGGGGTCGGTAAATCATCTAGTTAGTTAGTTAGTTAGTCAGTCAGTCAGTCAGTCAGTTAGCCTATATTCCAATCGGATATCTCTTGATTAAATTTCTAAACCATAATTCGCCTAGACGGACTGAGAGCTACTAAGTGCCTCAGTTAAGATGTGATTCGAATTCAAACCATGT
>NW_019059681.1:861931-890944 GCF_000696155.1 Zootermopsis nevadensis
AAACAACTCTGCTGATCGTTACGTCTGATCAAATCACACAATTCGAGTCTCAAAATAAATTTGGTCTATTCGTTAGAGGAGTGTAAATTAGCAGTACTGCTAGCCGCATTAGCAGCGAATTACGAGTTTCAGAGTATCCCATTATGAGCCAGTACTACAGGTACATCGAAGATTTAACTAAACCAATTTGACGATCGTGCTGATAATGTGTTTATTAGCCCTTTAATGCCAATTTGCAAATATCTGTCCAACCTACTTAACAGTCTGGAAGTCCGCATTTCTGTGTTTCGTAAGATTTTCGATGTAAACAGCGATTATTTCCGTAAACATCGTTAACAAACTGATCTTTGTAATGGTGAAGTGTTTCCTTTGCGATACGGAATGAATTTTTAAATAAGAGCAGCATGCCGCCATTGGTGCTGCGGGGAGCCATCGTGGAGACTGGGCGACTCTGGCGGCCGTGGTGACCTGGTCTTATGTGTCACGTGGCCACCTAACAGATATATTGGCGACTTGGGCAGTTGTGGTGACCTGGGTGACTTCTGAGCCTCTGACGACTTGGATGAATTAGGTGAATTTCTCCAGTTGCGCTAAGGTTAACATTGCTTAGGTTAGGTCAAGTCAGGTTAGATTAGATCAAGTCAGGTTTTTTGGTTTGGTCGTCATTTAATGAGTTGCGTAAGGTCAGGTTACATTATGTTAGGAAAGGTTAAGTTTGATTAGGGTATGTTAGGTTAGGTTATTTAGGTTACGTTAGGCTGGTTAGGTGAGGTGAAGTTAGGTTACGATGGGATAGAATAGGTATATTAATCATTATCCGCATTTTGGTACTCATCATCTTTACAGTTTCCGTTTCTACGCTCGGCGTTTTTTGGCAAGAGAGTTTTATGAATCCCGAGGCTCATCGCTGCTACATTGCCAATCTTCTGTGTGCGTCATGACGCTCGGCGTCGATTTACCAGAATCATGTCTCTTAGCGTTTGAAGGATTCTATTAGATTCATTTACAACTCGAAGTAGGCATTATGACGTCAGGTGTTGTGACGTCGGTTTTCCAACGTAACAAATACTTAATCATTCGATCATTAATTAACAACAATGTGTAATGTCTTTCTTGAAATTTTGATATTCAACTAATCAAGATGTTTCTTACCTTAACTACAGGCGGAATTACATTATCGTGTTCACTAGGCACGCCACTGGACCTCTATCTTAAGTAATTTTTATCTAGGTGAGACTGTCACACACTGTTTCGCTAGGTTTTATTTTAATATTATTTTGTGCATAGAAAAATCAAGTGCCTTCTTCTCCATACTTTTGTGTTCATATATGGTGTTGAAGTTATTTTTGTTATTTTTTCATTAGGAACAATCCGCGTTGTTATAACCATTCGCATTGTGTTATTGTTAATAATGAAAATAACCTATATAATGACAAAATAACTAGAATGAACATTAATATTTAAAAGTGGGCCAGACTTGATCTGTTCCTTTACATGACTGACTACTTATATTAATTTATCCCCACCCTTATTATCCCATTATTCAAATTATAATTAAAGCAATAAATTTCGAATAACTATAAGTTACTTCTGCAATTAACAAGGTATCAAAATCGACCGGAATTCTCAATTAATTTTAAGATATCACTTTTCAGTCAAGTGAAACGTAATAATTCATAACATTTTTCCATAACATGATTATGTAAACTTGGCGCATTTTTTAATCTTCTCTGGTTCTCATAATTAATTAAATCGTTTCTTCAAATTGTGCCAGAAAGCAGTCACAGAAACAAGTGGGCGTACAGTGGCAAACGGCTTTCATCGTTCGTGCACACTAAGCATGAAATTATATTTCCTTCTCTTCGCTAGCTGTATCTGTCAAGAACAACTTCTGAGAGTAAAATCTACCAGCTGCAACAGTAGTTTCATCATAACGATGTTTTACCAAACATTAAGATCTGCAAGAAGATTATTGGTCGCTTGTGTTATTCACACTGTTCTATGTCTGCCGTAACTAACGGGAAAGCATATTCTTTCAGAATGCTTACTAACTAACTCACCTAATTAACTGAGTAACCTAATCAACTAATAAAGTTAGCTGATTAACTTAGCTACTCAACTAACTACACCAATTGCCTAAACTAGTGAATTATACTAAATTACTAATTAAGTGCCTAAATGAACTGCATAAATTAAATAAACTAATCAACTACCTAAACCAATCAGCTAGATTAACTAAATAAATTAAGTGATCATACCTTAACTAATTAATTGTGTTAACTACCTAATCAAATTTCATATCACAGTGTCTTTCTTAAAAAAGATATACGAGTTGTAGAGTAGTTGCTCAGCTGATTATAAATTTTGCCGCTTTTATAGAAATGGATTCTGATTAGCGTCTTCATTAGAGTCAGGTGTAAGACCCAATCCTGAACCAGATGAATCTAGTTTATACTATCAGTTTATACAGTCTGCCATTACTTCCTTTAACTTTGTTTCGGATATTTATCCCAGCTCCCTTGAGAACATAAATCAGCGTTTAGAATATAATTTCGGAACTAAATATATTTTTTTGTAAATCTATTAATTATATTTCAGTCAAATATAGCATAGCCGAACATGTTTTAAACATGCCTAAGAATTTTTGTGGTCAGATTATGTGGCTACATTCTCAATCCCTGATCTATGGTTACCGAGGCACCAGACTTCGCATAGAATAGCGTACCATGAGATATTTGAATATATTACTGACGGTATTAAATTAAATTCGGGGAATTCATGCTACCATTCACTTCAGGATTCTCGTCTTCTATTTCAAAAACCTAATGATTAAAATGTACATAACGATAGTTTACAGCAAGCCTGTCCAACCGTTTTGTTGTGGGAACAACTTCGGCAAAATTTGGTCTGTATGCGGGCAACATGAAGTTCAGTAGATAAAATGGGGAACGTATAGTATCATGATACATATACTTTTGTCTGCGTATTTTTCTATACATTATATACAATAAATATATACTGATGATAATGTGAAAAATTTGTAAAAAAAATGCGATTCACAAACTAGGCTAGGATGTGTTTATTTTTATCACGTTTTTACAAAATGAATTAGTAATGTAATGTTTTTCTCCACAAATAAAAAGCTCATAACCTTTTTAAAATATTATTGTTTATATTTTAACTTATGAAAATTTCAGAAAGATGCCGCTGCTGGTGCCCGCACATCTGCAAGTCGTCAACTAGAAAACATCCCCGTAGCAATACACGTCTGCAATCGTCGACAAAGTTATTTCAATCCCACAAAGAACAACCTCTAACAATAATGATTTATTCTAGGGTCACTTGGGAATATAGAAGAGGTGGTAAATTTTATTTCGTAGTTTGTCAAGAAACGGGTGGAAGTGCTTCGGTGTTCCATCGCGTCGTTGCTAGGGAAAGGGTTAAAAGATGTTTTCTTATGTCGCAATACACGTCTGCAATCGTCGACAAAGTTATTTCAATCCCACAAAGAACAACCTCTAACAATAATGATTTATTCTAGGGTCACTTGGGAATATAGAAGAGGTGGTAAATTTTATTTCGTAGTTTGTCAAGAAACGGGTGGAAGTGCTTCGGTGTTCCATCGCGTCGTTGCTAGGGAAAGGGTTAAAAGATGTTTTCTTATGTCAAATACCTCTGCGGGCAACATAACACTGTCGCGGGCAACATGTTTCCCGCGAGCTACAGGTTGGGCGGGTTGTTTTACATTATATTTTATGTGCGTGTGAAATCTGTTTCTCGTAGTAAAGGAAGAATACAGATCGAGTGTTTTCGAAAACGAAATGTTACGAAGAATATTTGGACATAAGACAGAGGAAGAAACACAAGACTCGAGAAGATTACTTAACAAAGAGCTTCATAATTTGTGTTCTGCGCCAAATGTTATTAAGGTAGCCATGTCAATGGTAACGACATAATAACCATGTGTGTAGATGGGCTTTACTCCAATACGTTTAAGTCGGAAAACGTCCGGGAGGAGTCAGCTTAGGAGATATAATTAGTTTAATCGCGTCTTCAAAAATGTACCCAAAAACAGCAGAAAGTGGCCGTGCAATTGTAAACTTCTTTCATGAACCGATCATCAAAAAATAGGGTTTGAGGATATAAATTGGATTAAAGTGGCTCATGGTAGGATCCAGTATAATGTTGTGAACACGATATTGAACATTCGGGTTCCAAAAAGGGGCGCAATGCTCCAACCAGCGAACGACTATCAACTGCTGTGAAAATCTGACTTCCAAGTTTAGTGGACGGTGCTTTGCATCAACCTGCCACTCTTCTGCCGACATCAGCGGTCACATATGTTTTGTTTTTATGAACGAGATGGCGTGCAGTTTCGGACCGGTCATGCATAATAAATTAAACCACAGGGTACGTGTTGGTCGCGAGTGGCAATGGACTTTTAAGGCGGAAGTTCACCTAACGCTCGGCAAGGCACGAAACCATTCGTATCACTATCGCTCGCTGCGGAGAATCGCAAACAAAATGCTATCAATATGTCTTTAAAGAATTTCAGTCTCCGCATACAGAACGGGGCTAAACTCATTCGGCTAACACACACGCCTATCCGTTTCGTCACGTGCGCTTTATTCCATGCGTAAACTAAACATAGCTTTGTCATGCAGCACGGCCTGACTCACCTTCAGTGATGTCTGCAGTGTTCCGTCGCTCCAAAGAGGAAGTTCAATGGCATTGAAATTTCCTGTTATCGGGTTTCAGAGTGAATGTATAACATACCACAGATTCAGCTAATGGCATGTGTATTTTAAAACAAAGTCTGTGAAAACAAAATGTTGTGCGCCTCCTGTCCGCAAGATGGACAATGGAAGGTAATAAAAGTCTCAGGCTGATGCTGTATATTAAATACGTTCGTCTGTACAAGCACAAATATACTCCGTTCGTATTTGAGAGAGACAACAATTCCTCCGTTTGAAGATCCTTGCCCATTTGAAATTCTCTCTCTTCGTCTCGAGCTACTTTTCTGTTACGCTACGTTCCCACTGAATTCCTCAGTCTGCTTCACCACCAAAATTCTCTGAGCATTCCTTTCTTTAGTATCAATCCACATGCCTGCCTCATCGTAGCCTAGAAGATTTCAATATCCTAATGGACAAATGGACGACCTGTGTAACTTACGAGGTACTTCGAATGTCATGCATTGCATGTTTGTATCCAGTAAATAGCGTGTTTACATGCAAATATATTTCTGAACACTTCATTTGACGTGTAATTTATTTTCTGTGACGTATTCAAATTAATTAAGCGATGTTTCATTCTCATAAAATAATCAGAAACGTTGTTTCACAATACATATCGTGTGTTCTTCTGTAGTATTTTTGATAGTAAATTAATTAGGTGTCGAAAGCTCCAGTTGCTAAGATAAAAATGATCTGTATGTGGTAAAATAAATCTCCTTTTCTTTTAATTTATTTCATTGGGCCCACGTCTTGTATTTCTTATGCAAGTGTCGCTGTAAATGGATGGTGTCAGTTTAGGGTGATGGAATCTCTAGAACGAACTATTGCTTTGAACAAGAAGCACCGAGACTTCCATTGCACCATTTATTTCGTGCTGGATGACTGCAACTCAAATTCAGTTACACTGTGTTAGTGTTGTCGATGTTGGTCTGTTGGGTTGGAATTCAATGTTGACTTACAGGCTGATACCAACGTTTCGTAGGAACATACTGCCTTCATTTTCAGAGACTAAAGTAGACATTGTTACCACTGTAACTTGTATATTAGTGTTACTGTTAGGTTATAGTTTAATACTTCGGACAAAATTGCGTAATACGGAGCTTCAGAAGTTGTATTTTTCACCGAGCATTACTAGTAATTAAATCAAGAATAACGAGATGGACGGGACGTGTAGCACACAGAGATACACACACAGGTTTGATCTCTAAACCTCATTGGAAGATACCACTGGACTTAATCCAAGTGGCTCAATACAGGAACCGGTGAAGCCAAAAATTAACTTCTGGAGTTCACGGGTACGGACAACGCAACCACAGCTCGCCGCATACCAGCTACGGCTACCGAACCATCGGATCAATAGCTAAGTGCATAGTTCTACTCTTTGAATATCAACATCTAGTGCAGTATCGTTTAAATAACTTTTGTGAAACACCTTATTTACTTCTAAATCCAGTTTGAACCATATTTTTAAATGAATTCATTTCCCAGATGCCACTGATGATGACCTCTTGAGGTTGAAACGCGTATGGCAATAGTGTCTTTTTATAGTGTTAATAGTTGTTTGTTAATTATTTTATATTCCAAAAATTAACCTTCGAGTAAGATAAAAGGGATATCGTGGATGGAGTTATTTAAGAAAGGACAGATAATGGAAATGGAAATCGCGATTCCTCTATCGTTTAAATTTAAAAAAACATTAATATGGTGTACTGAGTTTGTTTTCCCCATTGCATATCACTGGATTTTATCTATTTATGTGTATAAGAATAATTAGAAAGTTTTCAAAACAAATGCGTCACAACAAAGAATACCTGTTCAACTATAGGTGTCCCATAAAACTATTCCGACTTTCATTAGGTGACTATTCATAAGTAAAGCTATCCCACTAAACGCCATGTAAGCGCTTGGGGGGAGAGAAGGTACAGTTCTTACTCATTCTTAACCTTGGCACCAAATGGGGTGAGTGGTTAGCGTCACGCCTGGGCTGCGCATTACCCCCGGGAAAGGACCCGGGTACCCATTGGATAGGAGGCTGGGTGGACCCCAGAGCCGGTCTGGAGGCAGAGGCTGAGCCTTAGCCTGAAAGGTATGTGGGTAATTTACATGATTTAACTCAAATTACTTTGATTGTATTTTAAATAATTAAGAATAATCATTGTAAAATTACATCGAAACTCTTTTAAAACCTCTCATTTGTGTACAAAACTAGCTTCTCAGTGGTAAATTGCGGCAAACGTGGTAGCTGGGTGGGGAAAACACATAATTGATTATGAAATTATTACAGCATTTTCTTAATTCCAAGATCTAATCACAGCAAGACATCCATTTGATTTTCTAAGCGGATCACTGGCGACTAATTTCGCCCTCATTTAACAGCCTGCAATATTCCGTCAAGAACTTGTCCAGAAATGAATGGATTTTGTAACTTATGAAGATTATAGCAAAATTTCAAATTAATTTAATTTTTTGTATATGCATATATTCACACGACTTATAAATATTTAGTATTTATTAGAGCGATGAGTCGCACCGATAATGGACACAGCAAACACCTCTGAAACGTCGGTAACCTTCTACCAGACTACGCGGTGCAACAACCCAGAAGACAGCCAGCTTCAGACTCACCGCCGTTAAAACCTCAAATCCTAATTAAAATCTAAGTCGTATGTTACTCTTTAAAACAGCGGTTATATAGCAATCCTGTGTTTGTTATCTTATTCCCAGGAGTAACTGCTTAAATTCATCAAAGCTTTCTTTGTTATCGTGTTACCACGAGTAACTGTTTAAACTCATCACAGCGTTCTACGAAGTTAGAAGGGCGTAGAGGAAAAACTAAAGCTAGTCCAGTCAAGTACCAGTTAAAGCACATCACTTATCAAGCACGTGGCGTCTGAACAGCTGATTTTACAACAAACACATAAACTTCAAACGGACGTGTTCTGAAATCTAAACTTTAACATCCCTTCCAGATATCGCAACTAAATTTCGAATTCGCTGACCGTTCCTCGAGCCGTAAAAGCTCTCAGTGACATCCGTATAATTCTACCCGGTGCAGTTCACGCTAGGCTCACGAGTTGAGTGGCATTTTTATAAAACTGCTACATCCTACCACCGTGTGGGTTAAAGTTAACGTACTAGGTAACAAAAATATTTAATTTACTGACTGCAGTTCCTTTATGCAATCCATTAGCCTTAGAATTTGCATGAATTTTCTATAAAATCCCACCATTAGCTAAGGGTCCTTTGTATGCATTTTAACATTTATTTTGTATCATTTCGGTTAAAAACTAGGAGTAAAATGTATTAATTTAACTAATTTGTCATTCCTTGTAGAAAAGGTTGTTTTATATGATTACCAGTCTGCCTGTCTGCCTGCATGTATCCCCTTTTCACTTTTGAAACATTCTACCGATTTTAACAAAATGTGGATGAACGCATTGGTATTAACAAAGTAATAAGAACAACATATGATAATAATCTGTAATATATTAACGGTTTCAGGTATACAGAAGTACGTCAAAGACCACAATTCAATTTTGTAAGCATCTGCCACGAAGCCACAATAGTAACCCATGAGATAATTTGCAATACAGTATTTGATTGAAGATTTACATCTCCTAATTTTACATAATAACACACGACTTGCATGGCTCGAAGAGTGTTCAACATAACAGAAGGATTTGTAATTTACAACTTCCTGTTTGCGCACTGTGCGAGAATAGGCACTTGTGGGTGGGGATCATCGTTGTCTAGTCTTTTTTGAACGTACGAAATTCGTTTAAACGGTATTTGAGTTGTATAGTGCCAGGATGGATTATATCGTTGGTACATGTACTGATCGAAGTTAAAATGTCGGTGACACCGACACTGTGAATCCGACATTTCTGCATCTGCATTTTGTATTGATTCATGTAACTGGCCCCTTGTGGTGAAGGCGAAAAAGCATTTTCTTGTTAGCAGGATATACGAACGTCACGTAATAGTCATAATTTTATGGTCTTATAAGTCCGACACTCAAACAAATGTTCGATTCCTGCCTCAAGTAAATACACTACATCGCCGTTACACATATCAGTCGGTTGCTTAATTATGCATACGAAATACATGCTACGTCGTTTAAAAACTAAAACAAATTCATTGATATTCTACAGATGAAATACGTAGGCTGTGTACGCTGAAACACGTTAAACATGAGTTACAACTTTTTTTAACGACATAAAACTGTCGGTTAATTAAGGTGCTTGTCACTAAAAACAAAAGAAAGCCTGAGGAGAAACAGAGAAGTTCTTTTACCAGTTTAATTCCTTTGATATTTATGGTGCTGTATTAATTGTTGATGTGAATGTTGAATTGGGGAGTAATGTGGATAGAAGCAGAATTGTAACATTTTAAGGTGGTCAAAAATTCCACGTCTTTTACGCACTCCGAAAGTCCTTGTTCACTGTGTCTTGCCACTGGATACTGCTGGGACCAGCTGAATTCAGTCCACTCTCCCACATCATATTCATTTCATATCCTTTCTAGTATTATCCTCCCATCAATGCCCAAGCCTCGTAAATAGTGTCTTCCGTTCAGATTCAACTTTTTTTATTTTTACATATCTCTGTGTGGGGTATATATCTGTGATGTACTTGTGTTACATCCTTGATTTGATCATCCTGGTCACTTCTGGTGAAAATAAGACGTTAAGAAGCTCCACACTTTGCATTTTTTCAAACCATCTCTTACTTCCTTCCTCAGTGTTTTAAGTGATATTCGGAACACAGAATTTTGCTCGTATATGGGCCTGTATACACCTGGAAGGTCGGTGTAAAGATAACAAGCTGGATATGAATTCGAGAGATATGCACTTAAAATCTCGGATGCGCTACTGGTTATCTTGACCGACGTTTCTTGCACAGTATGTTCAGGTGAATCTTTAAACATACCACGACCACCTCCTGCCAAATCCCTCCTACCACTATTCAAAATGATGTCCATCTCGTTCGATGCCGTCGACTTACAAACCATGTAATTTAAAAAGCGCTGTTAAAAAAGAACTAGCAAACACTAAACCATAAAATACATAACCGATATAAACTTAAGCTGCTTTAGTATATACACATCTTAAGCAGCAGAAGTCTGCTACATATTCGCAGGTAGGAATGTAAATCTCGCTTAACCATTTCAAACCTAGTATTATAATGTTTAGCTTATGTGCATGAGACTTGTGTAAGGGACCAACCATATGGTTAGGTGCGTTTAAGTCGATATCGTTCTTCGATGTAGAAGGCCGTTATGGTAATTACAGTGTTTTACCCCAGTTGCGACTACTACATATTTTAGTCATTCAATTAGCTGAGGATTTTTTGCCTCTCTGGTGTGCCGTATATTCATACTGAGTTAATGACCCTTGAATAACCCTGGCTCGTTGATATATTACTTAATTTTGTAATAAGGCATCACAGAATTATAGTGCAATAGTTGGATTAACAAATGCTTAACAGACCATTTGGAGCAAAGTCTATCTTGCTAAGAAGATGCTCACTCAGTTTATGAACAAATTCCTTTAAAGAAACCCTAATGTTCGTTACCGTGTTCACAAAAGCTCGTCATTTATTCCTATCCCGAATCTAGCCTACACCCTCACATACTTCTTCTTTAAAATCTATTTTACACACCCATAAGTGTTTAGATCTTTCAAATGGCCGCTTCTTTTCAAGTATTCTGACTTAAATTTTGTAAAGGTCTAATTTCATCCATACGAGGTGCGATCGGAAAGTTTTAAGACTGTGTCAATAGAGGGCGAACCGGATGTAGTACGAGCTTCTGCCTTTAGGGGGTGCGGCCTACATTCATAGTGAATCAGTGTGCCAGCCGGCATCATCGAATTAGCATTTCTTTCTTAGTTACGGGCGTTTTGGTAGTGCATTACACCGACCCTCCTGCGATTTCGGAATGGCGTGTGCATCAAATTTTGCCAAAGACTCGCCAAAACGGCTACGGAAACCTATGAAATGCTAAAGCAAGCATTTGGGGAGTCCGCAATGGGTCGTGCACAAACGTTTGCAGCTGATTCTAAAGGAAGAACTGTATGAAAGTCTTCATTTCTTTTATAGCCCATCCAAGTATACTTTGCAGTGCGTCTCATAAATTTTATCTCTGCAGCTATAATTCTGTTTTTATTCTTCTTTTTCAATGTCCAGTTTTCACTTCCATATAAAATTGTGGGTAGCGCCAAAGTATTATAAATTTTTATTCTAGTTTGTTTTTGAACTTTTGATGGTTTAAAATTCATGTTCACATGTCCCGTAACTTTCTGAAAGTTTGACATCTGTCTTTTTCCTGCTTCATATAATAGGGAACAACCGAGGTAATTAAAAGTATTTATTCGTTCAACAATTTTGTTGTCTGTTACTTCTTGTTGGTTCTCGGCCACAAAATGGCATTGTTTCTGTCTTCTCTGTCGAGATTGTCATACCGTATTTATTTATTAAGTTATTGACCTTATAAACTAATATTTTCAAATCTTTTTCTGAAGTTGAGATTAGTACTTGGTCGTCAGCCAAAAGGATCGTTTTTAAACTTGCATTTCTTGAGATCGGAATTCCTTCTTCTTTCATACACGGACTAATCCTTAAAATGGTCGGTTGCCGTTTTAGGGGTGTTAGAAGCAGCATGTAACTCGGATGACACGCAGTTAATAAGGTGATATGAATAATAATTATGAACACACGTACAAAGACCACAAATAGAAGCAGTAAAATAACCTAATCTACGACTGAAGAATCTGGAATTATGGCAGAACGATTTTGGATATGATCCAGACAAAATTCATAAATCTGTACAGAGAAACTAAGCCGAGTTTGATCCATTTATTAGACAGGATTTCTTGTGAGGATCATTGGACTGTGCAGGAGTGCACTAGAGGAGAAGTTTATAACGAGCTGTGTGACGTCGCTTCAAGTAGTACTGGTCATCTTCTGTTACAGCCGGCTTCGGAAATCAGACTACCATCAGATATGCGTATCTAGCCAAGCCTACTCAACGAAGTACCAAGGACGTCCGAATGTAGTGACCACTGAGAGATGATTCACAAATATAACTCTATGTTTTTGATACTGTCTGCATTTTCGACGATCAAATAATGATTCTTAAACTGTCCATAGGCATATTAAACTTACACTGGAACGAGAACATTCTCTTACACACACTGTCACACACACACACACACACACACACACACACACATTTTTCTTACATCTAGATTATATACAGGCCAGTTTATTAAAATACAGTGATTTTTGGATGAAAATTCAATGTTTAAATAAGTTCTAAATTATTTAACACTTCGTTGTTCTTTGTAATAGAATAAATTAACTTCCACTTCCAATTAACGTTACCCTGAATACAAATAGTCGATGTTTAAACATTTAGTATGTCACAATTGCCAGATACGAACACAAAACTAACCAGCTAATTCCATCGAGTCCTTGATCAGCTAAAATTACGCCCAGCTAATCAAGAAGTTTCTCCTTTAAACGGAAGCAGTCCGTTGTGTTCCAGTAAACAAGTTATTTTATTTATCTGCCATACAAAACGGGTAACAAGTTTTCTGTGTTTAGTGGAAGCCGAAAGTTCATTGTTGTGTTCACAGGAGCCTGCCATTAATGCCAGATGAATCGAAACTTCAAGATACATTTTAATATATTCCTCCGCTTTTCGACTAGATCCTCAAAGTGATTTATTCCATATAGATTTAGTGGGTAGACCTGTATATCAATACTTCAAAGGAATGTGCTGCCTCCATCTTCAGAATTGGAGTGGAGCATTAATGCTGATGAAACAGGGAAATGAAACAATGAAACAGAGATAGGAAGAGAATCGGGCCGGGCAGCACAAAAGACTGGAAAATCGGAGCCATGGAAAAGGAAGAGGAGATGGTATCCAAGCCGGGCCAATAGAATTCGGCCCCTATCAGCGCCACTTGGAAGCCAGTTCAAAAGAAAGAAGCCTATGCGTCTTTTCCTTGCAGAGAACTTTCCTCCGTTCCTCTAGGGTGTGAATGAGAGGCTCCGTGACTTGTTCATCGAGAATCTAGCCAATATTTCCATCCCTCGCAGACAGAGCCTAAGGAGTTGTTATTATTCAAAGAGAAAAACCACTTATGTGTATGCTTTCACATCCAAGGAAGATAAAATTCATTACTCGGGCTGATGTTTTCATTTAATTTACAAACCCTGTGGTTTCAATAACGACGAAGAAGTAGACATGCACAAGCGCCCATCTGTCGACGAGAGGAAACGAGACTTAAGATTGTGGGGTGAAAGTGCCGAGACGAACTTGGAATGAGCCTTTGGGCTTGACCAATGAATATTTTCCCAAGGGGAACATCAGCCCCTACTTGTTTGCGTTCTTGGTTATTTTTACGAATCTGAGAATTTCGTTATATGTGTCTATTTATTTATTTATTTATAGTTTATTCAGCGGCGCGATCAGTATCTCAGACTGTTATATAGCGTCGAATGATAGGATGACAATAAGAAATGAATCAGGAATGGAAAAAGCTCAAATACAGTTATTCACACATTTTTTCTGTATCTTTCTTAATTCTCACTCTTTCTGTCTTTCTTCCTACCTCAGTTTCTCACTTTCTTTCTTCTCATCTCACGTTTTTCTTTCCTTCTTCAACATTTCTTCTTTTTTTTTAATCCTCCCATCGACCATATTTCTTTCTCTTTTCGCCCTCCTCTTCCGGACTTCAGTCAGTTCAACCTGTTGCATCTGTTTCCTGTTCCTACATTTAATAATTACAAAAGTTCTATAAACTAATGATAATGTTAGCATCACTCTCGATTATAAGGCTTCGAGTATCGTAAGGACAATTGGAAGATTATCTCGACTTGCAGTCTGAAAATTTTCCCACAAGCCGCAAATATTTCTGTCATTGTATCATTTAGCTAACACAACTCTTTCATCCTATATTTATGATGTAATTTTTTGTTGTCATCAGCAGATATCAGCTGCGGACACACAACGTGCCTTTCCCATTTTTCGAAGGAACACCCGATGAGGGGGTTCAATTAAATACGAGATACTGGAGCAACCAGCACATTGCAAAACATCATTGTCCTCAGATATAAACGCAGCTTTGTATTTCCATTCGTGGTTGTGAGAAGAGTAGAGTAAAATAGAATTCACGCACTGTCAGTGTGGTCGATCAGAATGGAATGGCAACCGCAGATTACGTTCAGTGCTCCCATTTAACGAACTCATTCAAACGAACGATTTCACTGAACAATGCGTCATCAACGAAGTCCAAAAATCTAAATGTAAACACTGGCCACAAGTGGCTCCCTGCTGGTCAAATTCCACCTACTAAAATTATTATTACGCAGCTAAGTGGTAGCATGGAAAAATTTCCTCTTGTTAAAAATAAAATGTGAATGTTATTTCTGTTATAAATTCATTTAATAAATATTTCTCTCAAAACTTCTGTACACGTATCCTACATACGGTCCATTTTTACGTGAACAAGCTTAGAATAAACATAAATAATGAAAATTTGCAGAAAATAAAAGTACAGAATTTATTCATAATCAGGCATTATTTCAAAAATACAAGCGTTAATGGGCCAAAATAAAATCAGACACAAAACGTCTCTGTGTAAAGGTTAGCACTGCTACATCATATTCGGGAGTTGCCGATTTGAAATCTCAGCCCGGATAATCTGAATGATTTACTGGTTTCTCTCATTCCCTCCGGTAATATGTCAGGATAATACCTTGAACCTGATCACAAATACTTTCTTCCACATCCATTCAAACTCATCATTCATAAAACTGTTTACATTTTCCACTCTGTAACCAACTCAGAAGCTTAAAGGTATCGTTTAATAAGCCAGTAACTAATTCATGCTAACATAAATTCCTTTTATTTTAATTTCAGTTCATACGCTGTCAAGTTGGACATTGAAGTATTTTTACAAAACCAAAGTACTATTTTGGGGGGGGAGGGTAGGTGCGAAAGAATTTTAAAATTCCAGAAAGAAGCACGAATCAAAGAATGTCAAAATATAATCAGTAGTATAAGGATTATACGTCCCTGTGTTCACGATTCCATGGCACATTCTGTGCCCTTTAAGTATTCAAAGCGAGCCTTTAAGGCCAACCTGACTCATAGCTAAAGATAATCCAGATAAGCAATGCTGGCCAGCTAGAACAACATACTTAAAATTACAAATGTACCTTAAAATGCACGGCTTGCACAACTTATTTCGCCCGACAGATGGCACTATCTTCTTCTTAAAAAACTACATGTTATTTTCCCTTATCTGATACGTCTGTCCCGTTTAAATGCGAAAAGTCCCTTGCTAACAATTTTATAATACTATATAAGAATCACGAATAAAGACATAAATCTTGGTGGTTGTTTTATTCATGAAATTGTATATGGATGCCTAGTTACCACATAAAAAACATTAAATTAAAAAATAGATTGTGTATCGGAATTCTAAACGAATGTCCGAACTTTGTGAATACACATTTCTATTCGCATCACGACTCTAAACCAATTTAACCGTTGTAGCAATAGAAAATAGTTGAGATATATCCTAAGAGAGATACCAGGAAATTACTGAAAGGATTTCTAAACTAAAAATTGTTGCCTTTAAAGTAAATGTAAAAAAATACATTGCCGTTTGTAAAATTTCTAACCGATATTATGAATCATTTCTTTACTACTAATATGCATATTTCATTTATTGTTTTCTTAAAACAGACCGTATTTAAATAATTGTATTCTTTATTTCATATATCACACATTTCTAGTATTCTCCCACTAATAGCCTGTAATTACGTATAGATCGGTGTATGATAAATCTTTTATCTCATGTTCATTAAACTTAAACAACGGAAACAGTAACAATTTTTAAACATACGATTCGTAAAAATAATATTAAAAATATCAGTTCCTTTTCTTAATGAAAACATTAAACACTTCCATTACGAAAATTAATTCATAAATTCTGTTTAGTGAAATAATCGCTGTCTGTTCTGAGAATCACAGGACATACATGAATATGTCCTGTTCGCAAAATGAAGTGTTACTGAATGTTAAAGCTGGTGGTACATACCACATTGAACAAAAATTTGTCAACCACATCATCGTCAATTCTTGTGATTTTTATATCACAAGAATACGTCAGCAAATAATTTTTTTCCAAAGTTACAATTTTTACTGTTACTAGATTCCTAAATATTAATTAAAGAAATTAGGCATTTTTCAGGATGCGGCAGACAATTTTCTAACAAATATGTAAATAATTCCATTATATAAAATGTCAGAAAAAGAAAACTTGGTGTCCAGCAGCAGTTTGTATCAACAGACATGTTTTTGTAAAATATATGCATAAATCTGCAACACTTTCGGGGTCATGACTTCTCTACCAGCCTTTATATTTTCTTATGCTCCATGTCTTACAATATAGTCTTCTAGTAAAATTCAAGCACACCGGACGAAAGAAAAAGGAGCGACAGAAGAATTTTGGTTTATATACAAAATAACATGTGCTGTGTAATGGAATGTGAAGCGAAAGCTGAGGAAGATAGCTATCCTCCTGTTAGAAGTTTACCAACGTTTCAGAGGTCCTTGCTGCCTGAATCACCAGGGCAATGAGTGACGAGTCAAACACCTCTAAAACGTCGGTAAACTTCTACCAGACTACACGGCTCTACAACTCAGAAGACAGCCATCACTGGACTCTCCACAGTGAGAACCTCAAATCCTAATTGTGAAAATTAACTTATAGAAATCGCCATATCCATGTACCATATGTAACGATTTCTGAAACAGCATTACAGCCAAAACCAACGTAATTCCTTCATCAGAAATAGGTTCCATGTCACTGAATGGCAGTGTAAACCAACCATTTTCTAATACCTCTACTACCTTTTAAGTGCCTTTAGTATTGAGTCTATGCCTGCTTTTCATTTTGTTGTAAAACGTACCAACCTTATGACGCTGAAAACATGTTATCGTAGGTCTTCCTTCATAATTCTTAATTTAGAACATTCAGTATGGGTTATATGACGTCACTTCGACTTTAACTACCAAACCAACTAATATTCGCTCATCTGCTCTAAGAATTCCCACTTACCGACTTTAAAACAGTAACAAATATTATTTTAAATAAACATGTGCGGTAATAATTATGTTTCTAGATTATATCCAACAATATAATAGTACCGGTCCTCGGAAAACACATTGTTGTATTAACAGAATCAGAAAAGATAACGGGACCATTGGTTCAGGGGGACTTTAACATTTCTGGTGCAGTTACACTTTTTACACTTAAGAAACGTGCGAATTATACTCCAGGAATATAAGTAGAGTATTTCCAAAAACAAATTATATATATATTTCACATATGTGCACTTACTCGTATTATATTTTTTCAGAAGTATTTGATGCTATATTTTAGTAGAGGTTATGTTATTCTAATAATATTGAAACAATTGTCCTTTCTCACACAGAATAATACTCGTATTATTACTCACAAATATAACTTTAATAATTTTTCATATATTTCCTATACTAGAATTAAGGGCTTAAAAGGTCATACTTTGATCCCATGTTCTTGTGACTCAGTAACTTGAGTTTGGGTAAAATCTGCAAGCCTGTGGTCTACCTGTCGGGAAATTTTCGGTCTACTGGGTCCAACAGAGCAGGTGTCTCCGACGAAAGAATATCCGTCCGTGGAATCGTTGCGACTTTTTGAGAATCGTAAAAAATAAACTTGCAACAGACTATGGATAAAGTTCAAAAAAAAAAGTAATATCACACCATCGCCAAAGACATTCGAAGAATAACTGCTCACGTCTCACACTTCGCAGCTAAGAATTATCTCGAGCTGAGATTAAAGGAGGAAAACATATTACAAGGTTTTCCTAAATGACTGTACACGCTTATGAACCATTATAAAGTTTCAGGCTGTGATAGCATTTTGTGGATTTTCTTTAACTTTCAATAAATGTACTTTTTCGGGATGGAGTGGTACACCAGCAGGAAGGAAATAAAAGCCAAATAAATACGCTATGTGGGAAAGAAAAACGAACGATCGTAATTTTTAAACTAAATGGACCACTAGACGATTTTATCACAGTTCGTGCATTCTTCCGTCCTGCGGATTAAGTGGGAGGCGGTTCTACTCTCTTGAAATACAATGTCTGCTAACCTGACTTTCCACGTTGCGATAGTAGGAAAAGGAACAAATGGTGTCGAGGGTGGAAGGTTATTAAGTACGTATCTGCCGTTCGCGGCCGCCCAGCGAGCTCTTTGTGGTGCAAGAACAGAAATCAGTACATTTACACCACGGAACGATTCAGTGAAACTGGATACAAACCGGGTTGTGCCAAGCTACATGACGCAACACCCCAAAAGACAGCCATCTTTATATTCGTCGTTGTGAGAACCTGGTAGGATAAAAATCAATTTTTTTGGAAGTAGAGACAGTTCTTTCAATGGAACTCACAGGACCTGAAAGTATTTGCTTTATAGTTTCTATGCATATATTCTGTCGACAGATATAGCCTATTAATTTTTACATCTGTCAAAATAATAGACCTATGACTTCTCATAATATAGAAAACAGTTCAAAAGAAAATTACAATTATTTATCTGACGATACTCCGTTGCATCTTATCGTCCGCGTCATTTAACTTGGTTTCTTGCAGAAGGGAAATGAGAAATGTAACATGCACGCGTATGAGTGGAGCAAACACCGCCGCGCAGAATGTTATTTTATAGATGGAAACTTGCTGTGACTTACCTTTGCATAAGCCAAGCCGTAATAAACAGATAAAATACCTTCTGTGGTGTGCAGGCGGTATAGTAGCCGTCACCAAATTGCATGCTGCATGGTCACAGCATAATCGTACAACGTTGCAACACGAACATCGGAAGCGTAGCAAATCTGGCAACGCTGTACTGTTCACTTAGAGCCGATTGGTCAGGGGGGCCGGTGATGGTGGCGTTGAAGTTCTTCCGTGGCTTTGAACACGCAGTATGGTGATGGCTACTATAAGTAAGCTGAAGCAGACATTTATTTCGTTTTCGCAGTGAACCCTTAACATTCGCTAGAGGTAATTTAAGTTCATTTTTACTCTTTCTGTTTTGAGACTTGAGAAATGTTCCAACATATGGTGGATTCTGTCTTATCCAGGTATGGTTCCAGACGTAGCGCACTGTAAATGTGCGTGCAAATTAAAAATGTTTACACTGTCGTGGGTGTAACGGCACTGGTAAAGTATACAGCAAAGAATCACTCATTAAAGTAAACAGGTCTGTACGATAGAGAATGTAAATAATAAGCACTGCCATCTTCTTGCAATTGTGTAGTTCTCCTATAGTAGTTGGTCATGGAAATACTGTACAATCTTCAATGTTCTGTAAATTTGACAGAATCTGACACCTCAAATTCACCATTCAGCTCATGACACAGTCGTGGTACTTATGTGGCACGTTTTCCGATAGTTTTTTAGACTGAGAGGGCGAGGTTCTCTCATGAGAGCTCCTGTACGCCCCCAGTTAACGGGGGTGATCGCTGAGTTAATGATCTTGCCGGGGGAGCACGACCGGTAGCGTGTGTCATTCATTTATGTGAACAAGCCAAGTGTGAGCAATGATTTGTACCACTGCTCTGTCAGCCCCTCATGTAGCAGCTATACTACCAGGGTTTCTTAAATACAATTATAGGCTGGAAACAGTATTGTCCTGCTCCACAAAAATCGAGACTCTCAAAGGGATCTCTGTAGCCCTAATGAGGAAGGATAACATTCTTCTTGGCAGTCTATATCAGTGCTTCTCAACGTTTTATGTTTCACGGGCGGGTTAAAACCAGGGTTGTGGAGTCGGTACTAAAATCTCCGAGTCCAACTCCGACCCCGACTCCCACTCCTTCATAAAAGCGCAATACGTATTAATAAGGATAAACCTACTAAAATGGTAAATGGCACCATACGAGATTTCATCACTACCACGTGAATCATCAGGCTACTTTTTAGACTTATAACCTATATTTAAATATACGTCTAATGGTTATTGTAGAAATCGGTTAAAATCTTAAAACTTTGCATACTGTGTAGTGTATTAGAATTTCAAAGAAGTAACAATACGTAACCCACGATTCTGGAGTTCACAGGTACGGCTACCGAACCATCGGATCAATAGCTAAGTGCATAGTTCTACTCTTTGAATATCAACATCTAGTGCAGTATCGTTTAAATAACTTTTGTGAAACACCTTAATTATTTCTAAATCCAGTTTAAACCATTTGATTAAATGAATTAATTTCCCAGATGCCACTGATGATGACCTCTTGAAGTTGAAACGCGTATGGCAATAGTGTCTTTTTATAGTGTTAATAGTTGTTTGTTTACTTATTTGAGAAATCGGTTGATGGACAGTTTGTATTCTTAAGGTACCGGAGCCAAAATTATAAAGCATTATTTCCACACCATGTGACTGCAGGCATCGTTGATTCTCCCTAAGCGTGAGGCTCACGGTATAGAAGTTGTTCATAAGATTTCATATCGAGGTCGGAGTCGGTACATTTTTACCAACTCCGACTCCACCTAAAATTGCTTCCGACTCCTACTCCACAGCCCTGGTTAAAACAGCAATGGTTTTCAAGGCAAGACATTCTATATCTCTCGCGTTGTAAAGTACACGTAATATTATAAAAGTCTAATTATTTTATTAGTAACATAAACGTATTTGTATTTAAAACCTAAAAAATTAAAGCCTGTGTTGAAAGGGCGTCAAAATTACTCACACTGAAACACTGAACACTAACATTCGCAACTAGAATGAGCGCTTAATGACATGCGAAATCATTCCATTTTCCTAGGATCTAGGTTTTGTAATACGGTTCTGATTTTCAGTTCGTTACTGGTGCATCGACGAAACCCGCAATTCCACGTCCTGTTCATCACCACTCGACCGGTCACAGGAAAGGAGAGAGGGGAAAAAATGTGTAGGCTGCTACTGATGTTCAACATGAATTATTCAGTTGCTTAGCGGAAATTAAAAATTACAAAGCTTTACATTTTAAAATTAGAGCCGAAACAAACAATTTTGATGCGCCACCTAGGTTGTGTGTGTGTGTGTGTGTGTGTGTGTGTTGTACGTAGAAAATCACTTGCAATACTTATTCTTACAGGTACAAAAAGAAACTTTCGACTGATTCTGAATAATAGCCTCTAAGGCTCACCACAGCGATGTCTGTCTTTTGTGATATTGAGCCATGTAGTCTGGTAAAGTTCTGTGATTTTTCATAGGTGCTCCTCGCTCTTATGATGGAGGCGTACAGTTCCAATTTACTTTTCTTGTGTGCATATTTACAAAAATAAGTATAAACGCAGTACAGAAATTTGGCCACATTTTTTAAAGCGTGTGTAGACCAAGAGGAGGCAGACAGATATTCGTATCGGCGAACTGTGTTATGGTAATTTTAATTTGATATAAAAACTGCCAATTTAAGAATTATGGCGCAACTACAGTTATAATTAAACACTGGTATCCTTTCAGTTTTAGTAGTCTAACGCTTGACATTGTGCTCACGTTTGAAAAGACAAGAATAATACGAATCAAATTGGAGTAGTTGCTGGCTTTAAGAATTCATACCTCTAGGTGAAATTCTATTTGACAGAAAATTCTGCAGTTGAGAGTTTAACATGATAGGTCATTAGTGAGTGTATCTATAAGAAGTTAATTCAAATCCAGGCTCTTTGCCTCTACGGGTGGGACAAGGGAAGCCATAATATTTTCTAAAACTTTATGCCGCTTAATTTCTCATTTACATATACTCTTCCTTTGTGTACTGCTTGGCATTAAGTTGGTCATATTCTGAACTTTTGCCATTATTAAAGGTTTTACAAACAAGAATTCCTATAATTTAACTACATAACAAAATATTAAAACCAAGGAAAATATATTCGGAATTTATAGATTTTAAGTACTCTTCAATACGAATATGGCTGTCTTCTGGACTTTGCGTGTAGTCTGGTACACGATTACCAACGTTTCAGAGGGACTTGTTGCCTCCATCACCACCGCAAGGTCCTCAAATCCTGATTAGTAAACATCTGTGGGACGGCTACTCATCTTTGCGTTGGGAAATTCGTAATCCTTCGGATCAATCTTACTCATCGCCCTGATGAAGGACGCAGCAAGGACCTCTGAAACGTTGGTAAACTTCTATCAGACTATAAGGCCCAACAATCTATAAGGCAGCCATCTTCAAATCACCGCCTTGATAACCTCAAATTCTACTTGCTTTAATACGTTTTATTTTTGTAATATTCTGTCTTACGCAGCACAACGGCGTGTAGTTGCAAAACAATACATGAACTAAGAATAAAGTTAATACTAAATTTGCGCAACTTGCCCCAAGACACACTTTAATCCGTTGTCGAGGCTAGTCAATTTCCGCCAGAGATGTATCTGTGATAAATGTTGTGCATTCTTGTTGCCGCCAAGGAGTCCACAAATTATTGTCATAATTCTGGGTGATACGATAATAAAATGTAAGATCTCATATAACAAAATGAACAAAAAGTGTTACCTGTAAATTATAGGTTCTGAATTAGAACACTGTGAGGACATGTATAAGAGTCCAATCCACTGCTGCCATGACACCAAACAAAATCAGTTGGAAAATGTATAGGGCACCACTAATACCAAAACGTGCTAATAGACAATTCTAAGTCGGTCCAGCTTATATCCTCACAGTCTGTCTTCATCACATCCATTATCTTTCTCGATCTTCAAGTGAGTGTTTTCCAGAGGTTTCCGCATCAAAATTTTGCACGCATCCCTTCTCCCATTTTAGCCGCATGTCAAAACAACCTCACCCATTATTTCATCATTTCGCCATTATCACTACATCAGTTGGCACGTGCATATCACGAAGTCCCTCCTCTTATGCCTAATACAGCAGATTGCTAATTTGCTTCATTCTTCTTGATATCAGTGGACTAATTAAATATCTCTGGTTCAACAATCACGTTCACCAAGTCTGTCGAGAGGTACAACAAATGTTCTAACCTTTAAAAAAGTAGCGTTGCTTTAACGTACGGCATAACATACATAAAGATGCGTGTGTGCAGAATTGCAACTTTTAATTTCTTTTCGCGTCGCCCGAAGTTGTGTGACGGCAGACAGGAACAATGCGTGCATTGAACGTGACTCTCATTTTGACGTGAGTGGAATATCTGTCCTGTCTCTGCAGTTAAGTTCGTTGTCAGATACACTCGACACAAGAACTCTAAATGTGCAGCGGATTAGTAATCGTTTTGAACTAACTACAGACCGACGCTGCCTCTGGTGAGAACGAGATTGAGCTGTTATTGGAAGGCCGGGCATCGAATTACATTCGTCAGACCTGTAATGGAGGCAATGCCAGTTTCCAGTTATTGAAGAGGTTGCTCCCAGCTACAAACCGTAAGCTCTTAATACTGCTTTTGTCATTATTATTGTTTTTGTTCTTGTTATTATTACTATTTCAATGTTTTAAGTAACCATAACTGTGCTGAGATTAGTATTGTCTGGTTTATCCTATTTGTCCATAACCTTAAATACACCAAGTCTTTAGACTTTAGATTTTAGAGTCTATTGAAGACTTCAAATTTTTACAAAGCTAATATTGCTTATGTACTGAAGTGATATGAAGAAAACTGCTTTCATAATATTCCTAGAACTAAAATTATTTCTTTTACTCATAAAACGAACAAGTTTAATTATTATAACAATGTTTTTTTTAATTTTGCGTATTAAGTGAATAAAAAATTTTGGTATTGTGTTACATAGTAAAGTGCACGTTCATTGTTATATCGATTGTGTATTTTCCCTTACACTAAAGACGTTAGGGTCTTATATAACACGTTATTCCATTTTATTTAGTCTAAATGTTTTATGCTACGCTTTTATTATCCGCGACTGTAATCTTGAGATTTGCGGGGTGAGGAAGTGGAGTGAAGGAGGAAGGCGAAAAGAGGGCGTCTGCCTTTAACGTTTCGGACTTCCTGCATTCCTTGCAAGTCTCAAGATCACAGTCGCGTTCTGTAGTCAAGTCAAACTTGGAATATGACTTTGTCGTGTGGAAAAATATCAGTGACTAACTCCAATAGAATACAGAATATACAATTAACACGTGCCAAATTTTGTTATCATGATTTTCCTTATTTTCATATTTTATGCAAATATGATTTTGAACGGCAAACGAAATCTCTGTCCCACTATGGAAATTGCTGGTAAACCCCATCTGACCAAAGAATGTAGATTTCTTCCTAAGACCATCGTCAATGTTTACGTCGAACAAGACTCGAGACAGGAGCAGGGAAGGCAAGGGAGGGTTTGCATGTACAGTACTGAAAACCTGTATGACTTACGTAACTAGTAAACTAGACAAGGATGCCGAAGTTCGCCATAGGCAAATTCGGTCAGATGGGACACATTGGAATCCACAAAATTTTTCTACCTTGTAAGCAGTGCATTGGGACACAATTTTTCAGACAGGCTCACCATTGATGTAAATGAAGTACGCAGATATTTCACTTTATGAATGCGAGAAGGTGTTTAGATTATTATATGTTCTAGTTTCGTTGGTTTCTGTTTAATGTAACCTATTCATTTAATAGTGTTCGTCTCTTACACTCTCTCTACTGCCGGGAAACACTTTAATAAATGAGTTATGTAATTACATTACAGTATAATTAGGCCTATATCGAGATTTTGCAATTTTTTACAAGCTCGCATCGATTCTGTTGAAAACTGGTGTGGTGAAAACTATAGAGCTGAGCTAAAATTGTTTCGTTCATATGAAAAACTAGTATCCATATTCATTATTATATTGGTGATGTTTTATTTCATGTGCCATTATATAAAATACTTTAGACGTTATCTACTAAGTAAACTGCATTTTCATTGTATGTTGACTACACATACTCTTAGAAATAGAAGATTTTAAGAATTATTTCCCATAATATACATAAGTACTCTTCTGTAGATTATCAGATAGTTATCCTGAAAATACGTTACCACATTAGGAACGTGTTCTCTACATAAAAGTAATGAAATATGTCTGTGTAAACATGGGTCCTTGGGCGTTTCGCTTTCGACCTATGGCCTACACAATCAGCTGCCTTAAACTGGCTGGATTTTTTAATTGTCGGCTCATATTAAAAGTATTGTGTGTGTTATGGCAGTAAATAAAGTTGCGGAACTGTAAAAAAGAGCAGAATACGTGGTCTAGTTAATTCCTAACACGCCTAGAATTTTAGAGCGTGCGACAATCCTTAATGAGACGCGCACAAGGACATCACAATGAGCATTGTTTGTAATTTATATTGTTGTCAAAACAGTTATTTATAACGTTGAATTCAGAGATTTGTAAATAAATATTTTCCTATGGACTCGTTTATACATTATTTCTTATTCTACTGTTTCCAAAATAAAATAGCACATGACTCATGGACGAAGGCTCCAAGGACTTGTGTTTTAGACTTCTTTTATTGTTCCTGTGCTAATAACACACCCCTAAAGTGGTGCACTATATTTCAGAAACATCATACACATTCATTTAATTCAGTCAAAACTCGAGAATGCTTCTGTCTTATGCAATGGTCTTACACTGTCTAGTTTTAGTAAACTAGAAACGAAACAAAACGTTTTACATTGTCGTTTCTTTGGTTTCACGTGATTATAACTTTATTTTGAATTGTTTAAACCTCAGTAACTTTGTTCCACTCGACATCAGGATATTCACAACGTATTAAATTAGTTATCGTGTGCCACATTTAATTTTAGGACATGGGAACTAAAGATAAATTCCAATATTAATAGCAGGATTAGCAACTTCTGAAATAGGGTAATGAAAACCATGCTTTCACAGACGCTGTAGGATCTTAGGATCTTCCGGTAACGAAGCTGTTTGATTACATGAAACAACTTCAGTTAATCGTCAAGAGGTCAGACGACATTTTGTGATGATTATACTGTGCTGACCGTTCAGTAATGGATGTGGGACTGGTAGCCGAAGTTTTGCCGAATACGTATCAATTCCGAAGAACCATTGACAATTGTTGTAATAAAATGGCCCCTTACTCGTAAGTATGTTATCATAGAGAAAACAGACATCACTGTTGTTATCGATGTATTGCTTCCATTTATTTAATTATAACCTATAACGTGAAGAATACTTATGCTCCATCATAAACTGTCTTGCTAAAACAAACCCGTATTCTTCTTCGTTTATTCTTTTCTTTGTTTCGCTTGTTTTCTCGTTTTAGTGAATATCTTCCATTTCTGTAACTCAATCATAATGTACAAAATGTTAATTGGACACTCGGATCATCAAGAGGCATCGACAATTTTGATACACTGACATGTTGGTTTGACCCCATTATCATTGACAATTTTGAGACACTGACATGTTGGTTTGACCCCATTAGTGGTATTCTCAGCAGCTTAAGTTGCTGTAGATATTGTTTTATCGGTTTTAGGTAATAAGTCTGTATAAAACAAAGCACTGGCAACGTCTGCATTGTAGAGGTCGCGCGAGTAGTAGTGGCACGTAAATGCGCGATGTATAAGCCGAGAGAGGGGAGTTCAGTAGTATGGGGGTCGCACAGCCTCAGCTGCGGTGACGTACCGATCTAAACACAGCTAGAGGTATAGTTCTCGACTGTAATCTTGAGACTTGCGGGGTGAGGAAGTTGGGTAAAGGAGGAAGGAGGAAAGAGGGCGTCTGTCTTTAACGCTACGGACTTCCTGCATTCTTTGCAAGTCTCAAGATCACAGTCGCGTACTGTAGAAACCAAGTGAAGCTGGCACCCCTCTAGCGCGTGCTTCGGGCGGGTCCATCTCATACGACCAAATTCAGTCCTTTGCGCAAGTGCCAGCACTTCTCGCGCGACCTCTAAAACCAGGGAGTTCGACAGACTGCAGTCACCGCCATGTTGTGAAACTGAACGCATGATAAATGTCAGTTGTACTTATTAGCTGAACTAAATCTTGCCGTTTGTAAATATGGAAAGGATGTTTTTCCTAACTGGTGTAAAATGTTTCTGTGAATGGGAAGTCAAACTTGGATTGAATTTTATAACTTCCATGAAAATATACGAAACTACCGTTCTCACCGTCGGTCTCTAAAGAAAAACACTGGCTGAGAGTGTCTGAAAACTTGGAGCTTACGAAAACATTTTTACATAAGAGAGCAGTAACAGGGCTACAGGGAACTATACAATGATTATCGTCGTGATATTCAGGACACTTTTCACGTAATGTAACTTAGATTTATCAAATAAGGAGAAGGAGAAAGACTGTATATTTAGCGTATTCGAAGATGAGAACGACTTCAAAATTTTAGTTGTAAAACCTGAAGAGAAGAAACCACATGCAATAGGTCTCGGGTTGATATTAAATGAATTTAAGTAGAAGACGTGTAGTTGTGTGGAACTGATTCAAGTCGCTGAGAATGGCGGCTCATGTTAATAAGGTAAGGAAGCAGCGGATTCCATAAAAGACGATGAAATTTTTAAGCAGCTGAGAAACCACTAGTTTCTCAAAATGAATCCTGGAGGTAGTAATTCAAAGCGTTTGTACACTACAGCATTTATTTTCAGGAGGAGTACTGCGTGTTGTCGGCGAAGTTCCTTATGGCCATTAGAAGTGCAGAATCGTTTGGCTCTTTGTGCCTGAAGACGACAGCACAGACAATTAATGTTAAGCAATGACACTGCTTATAACAACACGAAATCGAGACAATATGGTATCACATTTCTTAGCTAAATGAAATAATAATTTCCCAATCTTTCACCAAAATTTGTATCTTATAAAACAAAAATCAACTCAAAATAATTTAAATAGTAATTTTTTTAAAATAACCTTGTCATTTAAAATTACTGACTGCCTTTTGTGCTAAATTTATTCAGGTCTCTTAAACTTAGGATGTCTGTCGTGTTAGTCTTCTGGCTTAATTTAAAAGAGGCAGAATAACAACGAGTATATTTACTTATTTGAGACAACGACCCTACGTTTAACATTATGATCACATTGTTACCAATATTGTAACATGACTCTTCTGACTTTCGGTTGGAAACTATTGCTCATCTGGGTATATTTTCGAGGTTGATGACTTTTGAGTGACAAGCCGATAAATAATTTACTAACAGAGATCACCCACAATATCTATGAAACGGACATAAATGCATTCCGAGCAGGTAGACACAATATGCTGGTCACCTTTTGGACACCGGCCACGAGAAGTTGCGAAAAGCCCTGTTCACACAATGTCAGTGTTGCCCACAACACAAAACAGGCAGAAAGGAAACCAGTATATATCTGACGTGCTATAGTTACAGAAGAATTATGGTTAGTTTAGTAAGTGAAGTTCCTTCGCCATAATCGTTGGCTCACTATGATCTACTTTCTTTACAGCCATTGCATTCACATCATGAATTGGTTACAAGATTATGGAAGCCTTAATGTTTTCCTCCGTGTTGAATCTCCAATAAACCTTTTATTTGATACGTTAGTGTCACTGTGGCTCCAGTTGTCTGTTATATAACAGTACAGCCATATCCCTACAATATCTCACAACACACTTCAGGTTCTTACGACGGGGAGAATGAAGATGGCTGTCTTCGTGGTTGTTGCCCCGTTTATTCTGTAGATTACCGACGTTTCAGATGTATTTACTACCTCAACCAAAAGGGTGACGCACTGATGTTAGAGAAAGCAAGTACCTCTGAAACGTCGGTAATTTTTCACCGGACTACACTGCGCAACGACCCAAAAGACAGCCATTTTAATTCTCATAACAGCTATTTTTTTAAAAAAAAAACAAGGAGAAGAGAGCGCAGTTGTTGTTTACAGCAGAACGGCTTCAGAGGAAAGTTAGTAACTGCTCCCGTTAATAATTGTAAATAATTCTTAAAAAATTATGTATATCAGTATGAAATTATGTGCTATTGGCATGCTTGAGGAAAGCAGGGATGCATATTTACCTGGATCCCAATACCCGCTAAGACGAGGAACAAGCTAGATAAGTATAGCAAACAACGGTAATTATCGCACAGAGCATAACCTCCTGGTGGTGGTATTGGAAACTGATAAGAAACAGCAGACTGTGTAAAAGCAAACCCAATACACCTCCAGCAGTAGAATATGGCAAGTGAGCTCGTCGCATAATTCCTAGGATGGAGAAATTCATGCAACATATAACACGAATTACTGCACC
>NW_019059681.1:890973-923389 GCF_000696155.1 Zootermopsis nevadensis
TTTTACGTTTGTCGTAGAGAATAAGCTGCCTTTCTCTTATAGTCATAATTCTGGTTGCTCAGAAGCCTTCACCTAAAGCCCGGTGTAGGACGATGGCAGTTCTTAGTATATAATTCATCTGATATCTGATGGCACTTGTAAGATTAGAATAACACGGCGGCTGGTTCATGGATGAGCGGTAGTAAGAATCTCAGATTTCAAACATGTTTGGTACGTTCTCGCTTAGGTTTAAAGGCATAACACGTAACTTCGGGTAAACTTTGCGCTTCTTTTCAAAACAAGACGGAAAGACACATGACTCCCAACTCAAGCGTTTAACTCGCTGTAAGATGCTTTGCGAATGTCATTTTGACTTACCTTATTTCTGTCGTCCCCAAATACCTGTACCCTGCTGCATATTTCTGGCATCAATTATGTATCTAGCTACCTTTATATTTCCATAATTCTGGTGGCACAAGAACGTACACTTGGTGTTTTGCGTTTACTTCCAGACAAACGAATTTGTGTGATTTGCTTAGGTATTTGTGCATTCGCCCAGGAGGTTGGTGTCTAACATCACCATAGATGTATAGTAATTTACCTAAAATCCACAGAATAGAGAATAGTTCAGTGCGTGACGTGGCAATTTTTAACCATTGAAATTACTGAAATAACGCTGAACATTTGGGAGTAAACTGTTCTATGTACTGAGCCAATGTCTCGTAAAACATTATCGCGTGGCACGCCACTGTAATTCCCTTGAAATAATAAACCATGTTTACGTGTTTCAGAAGAACGATAGAACTCCGAATGTTCTTTAGAAAACATGGTTTTTCCTTTTTCTCTCTTGGGGCACTCAACGTCGCTTCGGCATGTTTTCTCTTCAGTAACAAATAATGACCGATGGATAGCAAACTATGGCCTCTTTCTTGGTGAAGAAGAGAGCTGGACTTTTCCTTTATATATATTTCCTGAGGCTTCAAACGAAAACCCTTTAGAGGCCACAGAGAAATACAGCGAACCAACACAACGAAAATTGCGCTAGGTACGTTGTACCGTGTAGGCAGTGGGTTAGTTGTACGTAAACGTAATAAATAACACTGTGGTACGAGAATCCATAGGTTCAACATCTGTTATAGCAAAGCCCGCCATTAAACGTTAATTAATCTAGTTAAACCCATCCTTCATCATTATCTTAATGCTGTCTTCTCAGATCCTTATCGGTCTTCAAAGCGAATGTTTATCAAGCATTTCCCTACTAACATTTTGTATGAATTAATTGTTTCTTAAGTAGACTGCGACTTAAATCAAGAACGTTTGATGACCCAGGTCTCTCCTATTGGAATCAAACGTTTCATAATCGTGACACCATCATATTATTTTGAGGCCAACAACCAATATTCACTGATGTAACATTTGAAATAGGACAATATCTCATAACACTCCTTCCATTTATTCCAAAGGTTTTCCAAGGACTCATATTCTGCCGAAATAGTTCCGGCTATGAGCATGTGTTTTAATTCACAACACGTGTCCATATTAATTGGATAATTTAATGATCTCAGCAATGTCGCTTCTATGGTAAAGTATTCAAGGGACACGGTTCATTTAAATTTCCATGTTTTACCTACAGGAATGCGATACGAATCCCACATTTTATATTCTCAACTTAACTGGCCAGCATAAATAAATTTGTTCCTCAGAAAGACCTCCGTACTGTTCACAGTTCAGATTTTATATAGTTCTATTAGCCGTGTGGCCCTCGAGGTCTGCCTCGATATAACCTATTTTCACTACCAGGGATCGGCAACCTTTTCATTACAGTGGGTCACAATGGCTATTATGTTCCGAAGGGCGAAGAAAAAAATGTAATAGTCTCATGGACAATAAGCGAAAACTTTGCTTTGACTTAAAAGAGAACAGCTTGTATTCACTTGAAAATGGACAACTGTATGTCTCCATACAAGTGAGTTTATTGTAAAGGCATTGTTTGTTAAATTTCAGCCGGTTTTAGTTTCAAGTCATTGTTATTTTCCTAAAACCAGTTATGAATACCACAGTGATTTGTGTATTGCTCTGATGTATTTCATACGCTTTGAAGAACATAGCGTCATAACAATATTTTAACGTTACAGGCCTATTATTATTTAGTGTTCTGTCTGACGACAGGTCCATATGAACAGGATCCTTCCATCCTTTTCTCGGACTGGGACCTGTTCATATACGTTCTTGGCAGATGATCCAGAAGTGGTTTGCCATTGCCTTCTTCTGTGTGTGAATGGAGTAATTGTTGGGATGCCACGGAGAAACCGGGGAAGCCCCCGGAGGAAAACTCCGTGTTGCCTAGACCACGGCCTTGCCCAACACAAGTTATAAATTCGGGCACCGCCGGGAATCGAACCCAAGACCCCAGGATTACAAGGTCAGCGTTCTAACCGCTAGACCACCGTGGCTTCGTTACAGGCCTATAGCTACAAAATTATTTGTTTCCTTAAAATATTTATTGTATTTGCCTTTATACTTATATTATGTACGTGCATTTATATCATTGTTACTCAGCAGTAGAAAATCGTTTCCCTTCTCCCACTGGTTAATTACCAAATCATGTAAAGGGCCTCATATGAAGGTTGCGATAGTCCCCATGCGGCTCGCGGGCCGCAGGGTGCAAACCCACGCTCTACTAGTAGACTGTTCCGCGCTCTACCCACAGTGCACCATAAGAATTCTCAACAGTCGTCACACTCTCTTGTTAATAATTTTAAATGGTGTCAAGTTTGTATCTAATATAGACGATTTATTCCTTATTTTCTTCTGTTGTCTCCTCTCTTTTAAATTTTGCTTTCGTTTCACACTTGTCGAATGTCAGTTCCTCCAGATTTCTTACAGGCGGGGTTCTTAATTCGCCGTGATCACTGTTCCGTAAGCGTAATATTGTGGCATTCTGTTATAATGGCCCAAATTACACCTTCTGCTGAGGTAATTTAATCATACGAGGTGCGATCGGAAAGTTTCAAGACTGCGCGTATAAAAACCCGTACACTTATCTCAGGTATTAAATTCATCCATCACCCTCGAAGTAGTT
Organism: Zootermopsis nevadensis; assembly: GCF_000696155.1. Next base: position 894,035 of record NW_019059681.1, read on the forward strand.
CCCCTGGGAGTGAACACAACGATCCCAGCGCCGCTGCCAAGCCTGGAAGCATCCCTGGAAATCTTTCTTTATCAGCCTGTCAAGCACCATCTGCGATTCTGCCTCAATCTCTTCTATCGTCTCAAATCTCATTCCCTTTAGCTGAATTTTCATCTTTGGGAAGAGGAAGAAGGCACACGGCGAATAAGGAGGGTGCGGGATGACGGCCATGGTGTTTGAGGCCAAAAACTGCCGAACTGCTTCTGGTCCTCAGACAGGAGCCTTGGCACAAACTTGGCTGCGATGCGTCGCATGTGGAGTTCTTCCTTTAGAATCAGCTGACAGGTCCCATAGCCTATCCCAACAATGTCGCACAAGTCGTTGATGGTACGACGTCGATCTTCGTAACATTTTCGGGCGTTGTGCTCGAAGATGGTCGTCCAGAACGCTCGTCATCATCGACAGAGGTTCGGCCATTTTTAAAACGTGAATGCCACACAAAAGTTTGCGGACTCCCCAAATGCTTGCTTGAGCATTTCATAGGTTTCCGTAGCCGTTTTGGCGAGTCTTTGGCAAAATTTGATTTGTTCATGAAAATCCGCCATTCCGAAATCGCAGGAGGGTCGGTGTAATGCACTACCAAAACGCCGTAACTAAGAAACAAATGCTAATTCGATGATGCCGGCTGGCACACTGATTCACTATGAATGTAGGCCGCACCCCCTAGCGGCAGAAGCTCGTACTACATCCGGTTCGCCCGCTATTGACACAGTCTTGAAACTTTCCGATCGCACCTCGTACTATTTAATTTCTTATTATTTTATTAATCTGAATTTATTTTAAGTTTTCTTTTCAAAATTTTAACTTTTGTGGTGTTTGGAGTGCAATACTGGGCTGGATACTTCCATTTCATGGCATCTACCTAAGTGTTTAAGACACAGACGTGAGAGGACCTTCGGTTCCCGGAAGTCTTGTTTTTGATACTAATGGGTAATAAATTGTCGTGAATTGGGTGTAGTCTCATGTGTCACACTTTGACATTTGTGACTTCAATATGTCAAAAGTCAGTTTGGACTTTATGGTTTATTGTCACTCTGCAGACGAATTTTACTGGACCATACACATTACGGAGTGTGAGAGGGAAACTTTGAAAGAGCCAATTAGACGCAAGAGCTGAATGCAAGTGAATACGTCACTGTTTTTGAATGATTCGAACCAGGGGCAAGACGCTTATAGCAGCGCGTCAGTTTGGGATTCTCCAACAAACTTTAAACACAGTCGCACGCAAATCCAATACAATTCTGTAATCATCGTCTTGCGGCTAAAGCCAAATATCATCATCTGTATTGTTCTTAATTAAATAAATAATGTAAAAAGGAAAAATTATATTCAGCAACAGCGGCAGCTTCTAGTTGTCGGCAGTTACATGCCGTTAACACCCCTGAGAACATTCAAGTGTCTACCAAGGAGCCTAGCTCCTATCACTGAGCGGCTATACAGTATATAAAAAAAAGTTACCTCATAACAGCAGGTAATGTTAATTTGGCCTTACCAATCACTGTGAGCAATTGTTCAGATTAATAAAGAACTTCTGACGAAGAACTAGGATTCGTTTTGTTGGTGAAAGCTTGGAAAGATCCATACGAATACCAACAACTGCAATTAAGTCTGATATTGACAAATTATCTGAGAAAAATCAGTGTAGAATATCTGACATAAATATTAATTTTGTTGAAACAGATGAGCAATGTGTGTATATGAAAACAATAGTGAGCCCAGTTTAGAGAATTAAAAAAATTACATGACAATTCAATGATCTGTCATTCATAACCCTGCTGTCCGCTAATATGTAAGAAAGGATAAATGTGATCTCAGGTCTGGGAGAAGTTGAGGACCCCTGTCTCACGGTCTACTTAAAATAAATGCGGATTCTTACACATTTAAAGAAATATCAAATATAACAATGTTGTTCAAGTAATTTGTTGTTACATTGGGGTGTCACTGTTGCTTCATTACAAAGACACAGGGTCATATCACAACATGGGCTTCGTTCCCATTGTTCGAAACATATGTTCCAACGATGACCTTGGTTACCACCGTTGCAACGGTGTATTCTCATGACGATCTCGTGTCATGTGGGTTCTGTAGTTCCTAAGAAAACCTCGATAGACAAACAGATACGGACGAGCCCATAAAGTGTTCTTCGTTCACGCGAGAGCGTCAAGAACACCTAATGATTGAAGATGCTCATCTATCTGCGTCAAAATGTTATTTGAAGCTCGATATGTCTCGTAAGCACGTAAGCGGCGTTTACTTAACCGCTGGTGTAGGGGGCAGGAAGAACAACAGAAAGACAGACACTCGTTTATCATTCAACAGTGTTGTATGATCTGAAGCTTTCACGGTGACTAAGTATAATAAATTCTTCTCGGGCTACCAGCCTTGTAAGGTGGCCCTAATGAAGAACACATCAGTACTGACAGTACCCTGAGGACGAGGACGAAGGTGGTTCTCGAAACGTTGGTGTTTTCTTCATTAAGTCACCTGACACGTCTGGTAGCCCGAGAAGAATTTATTATTCTAGTGTTATGTGAACACGAAAACAGTGTCGGAATGTCTTTATTACACAGACATGTGTTAATAGAGGTTTATAAATTTACTTTTATAAGGAAAACAAATATTTAAAAAATGAAGTATGGGAGAGACGAGAAGGGTGCAAAAAATTTTGTCAGGAAACCTCACGGGAAGATACTGAATAGGATACCTAAGAATAAATTAAAATTGATTTTAAATAGCTAAATAGTATTAGTACGTGAATCATATTAAGTTGTTTCAAGGAATTTCATTGTCTTGTTGGATAACTAGTTACATAGTTCGTTATCTAATCAGCTAATTTATTAGTTAGGTAGTTAGTTTCATGGTTTGTTAGTCAGAGAAATGTGTGTGATGGTAGGATGTGAGACACTGCTTTAGGCAACAAAAGTGAACAGAATCATTTTCTACTCTAAACTTCAGGACTTTGACCTTTTGTACCAACTTCAAAATTGTAATTTCACTTCCAATTTTACGTATTAGGTTTTCTACCTTGTTTTGCAAAATGCTAACGAAATGCGTATTTTCTGCCTACCTGAAATAGGAGCAAAATATTGAACGTGGTATGTCATATGAGGGCTGCATTTCTTCATTTTGAATTATTAAGCTATAATTGCGTCATTTCGTAGGACTAACTGATAGATTAATAGATTAGGAATAAAAGATTACATATCCATATCGTCTGTCTAAAAATACAGGCTTTCCCAAAATCAATAGTATAACTGACACGCTGTTTCTATGACAATGCATTCGAAATACAAAACTGGAAGTTAAAATGTGAAGTATTTGACAAAGGATAGTAACGTTCATCTCTTTCAGTTTCCATGTTGGATGGATTTGTCTTAAGTTATTTAACAACACTGTATCGACTGTCGTAACATTGAATTATATAAAAGGATGACGCCTTTCGATTAAATTGAAAAGGGGAACAAAATCGGTCGTGGCCTATTTTAAGGAATTTAGAAATATCTGGAAAATCGCAAGTCTGGACAGAAGATCGTAACGACCATCCCTAGAAAAGCCCCAAGATAATTATTCCCGTGTTAGCTACTCGTTTTAATATTTAATTAAAATAATGTTTAACCACGATGAGTACGATATTGAGGGAAGTGTTCTTGCCCTAAATAACGACAAAAGATAAAATTCATCACACGGAAATTACGAATAAATTATATTAAAATATGGCTGAGTACCTGAAAACAGCAGTAGAAGTTAAAGAGTTTTCCTCTATCCAGAATACTGCAGACTGCATTGTTACTGTTATCTAATGTGAATATGAAAATTATCCTCTCACTTTTAATAGAGAATAAATTAAACTCTATCTGAACAAAATGTTGAAAAAAATACTTGAACGTGAGACATGAGTACCAAATATCATGTACCATTCCCTTACGGTAGTTACAGAATTACGTTAAAGTCAGGGAACTTTTCTGACATTTTGTAATATACTAATGTTGTCAAGCCGTGGGACCACTGCATGGCTGTCTGCTCACTCAGAACGTTTACAGTTGGACCTGCTACCGTTTACTCCATTCGAAATCTGATGGGGCTTCATAAATTATGCTCTACGCTAGACAACTCTAGGGAGATTAAATCAAGATGGGATAAGATGAGCGAGATGTGTAACAAAGTGAGATCAATTTTAAAAATATCCTTTCTACATCTTTAAAGATACTCGTAACTTCAAATTTTCCGACTAAAATGTGGTATGTTCGTATTTCTCACTTCAGTCATCTTTTTTGTTAATTGCGATTATCCTAATAACGTTTTGTTAAAACTATTCACTTTAAACAGTTCCGATTTCCATGGCAGCGAGTATGATGATGGCTGTCTTCCGGGTTCTTTTTGCCTCGTATAATCTGATAGAAGATTACCGACGTTTTAGAGGTGCTTGCTGCAAAATCCTAGAAGACAACCATCTTCACTTTAAACATATCTACAAAATAACGATGTCGGTGTATTATCTAGAGTACAGATTTGTACACCCTTCAACAAGCTGCAGACATCTTAGAATCTCAGTCAACATTGTGCAACATGGACGACTCATTAAAATGTCTTTGAAACTTTGAAAGTTGTTCGTTGTTAATCCTAAGCCAAAGTCTTGATCCTGGTACATGTTCTTGTATATAATTCCACTTCTTTTTCCAGTACAAGGCTTCTGTCTTATAGTTTAATTTCTCATAACTTTTATTCTTGTCTTTTGGAACTAATTTCAGTCTTTCTTTATTCATTTTCCAGTGTCTATTTTATTGTTCTTTTTCCCATGTTCTAAAACGCCCATAGCTACTTAAGATTTATATTATCTTCGGTCTTTCTTTCTTCTTTCATATTTACTTTCTCTCTTAGACTTCTTTTATAAAGCTACTACAATTTTAAACCATTTTATGTCATATCTCCATTTACAATCCACGAATCTGTACCGTGTTTCACGTTACATTTGATTACACATAATTTTCTTTGTCCCTTTATTAACACCCGTGTTATTCCCACACACTGGGGTATTTACCATTCTTGTTGTACTTCTTGTTGCTGCTTCTTAATGTCTTCTTTGCATGTCCCATTATTATCAATGTTGCTTGCAAGTAGACTTCACTGTTCTTGAACGTACGTAAAGTACATGGGTAGGTAAAATGAATAAACAACATGGTGGTCTGGATAAAACATAATGAACGCTGTATTTTATTGTGTTCCATAAAATAACAAATAATATTTCGTTTCTAAATGTGGCAGAATCTATCTTATAAAAGCGATGCAAATTAACCGTGAAATATTTATGAGATTTTCGTTTCACAGTGAGACTTTAAACGTCAGAAATGTATGTATTGCATCGCTGTAAGTTGGAAAAACTAACGCATTAACTGTATGCAGCTGGTTATTTATTCTTTACGGGAGCAAGTGACTTACAAATGAGACTCACTTTACATGAATTATTAACAGAACAATCTGAGATAAACATTTCTCAATAAAACAGTGGCGCTATGGCATGTTAAACAGAAAGATCCAAGATTGCAGACTACTAGATAAACCAACAGAACGAACAAGAAAGTACATTTAAATCCTAGGAAATGTAATAAGTCCACATAGAAAGAAACTGTGCAAAATAAAGTACGTTTATAAGTTTATAATTTACAAACACATTCCTTAAAACAACTTACATGTGTAGGCCTACATTTTTATGAGGAACTTTATAATCTGTCCTCTACGTCAAATACCACTAGACTAATTTAATCAAAGAGGACGAGAAGAGCGATGCATTGGAGACATGAGAAATGCATATGAAATTTTAGTTCAAAATTCTACGGGATGAGTCCTTTGAAATACCAAGATGCAAATAGAAGTATAATATTTAAATGGTTCTACAGTAAATATGATATGATGGCGTGGACAGGATTTATCTGGCTCAGGATCGATTGCGAGCTATTAGAAACACAATATTGAACATAAAAAGAAAAACTTTTATAATCTTAGAAACTATCAGCTTCTCAGGAAGGATTCCGCTTTAGTGGTTTAGGTTGGAGTATAGCCTGCATTAAAATAAACTAAAATATTGGAAATAACTGTTATTTTAATTAAAATCAACACTTTGAAGATCAAAATATTGCATACATTGAAATAAAATCTAACGAAGAGAGAGAAAATATTGACAACACAGACTGATATACAACATACACAAAATTTGCCTATGATGTATGCGATTAACAAAATAAAGCAAAAGGGATCCGATAAAACAGAAAAATTGCAATACAACTGAATCATATACCCATCATTAATTGTGAAACTTTTTAAAAAATATCTTTGCCCAAAGCAGAAAGGGCTGAAATAAACTTTGTTGGAAATAACAAAATAAGACTGTATTGACTTAGGCGAATTTCTGTTAATGTTGAAAAGTTTTAAAAGAAAAACAAGACATCCCCTAAGGACATGCATATAGCATATTTGTAGAAATTCTAAGACACAAAGCTACCTAATCTTTTACATTATTATAGCTGGCGACATAATATTGATACACAGATGCAAAATGATCCGTGCGAGTTGTTGTGCCTCTTCGTGCGAGTGTTTCTGTGGGACCTACGGACAGCAGATTGTGTGTAGGTGTGCCGAGTCTTCGGATTTTGCCCTTCTCAGACGTGTTTTTGAGTGGGCTAGAACGAGTTTTATATACCGCCATTTATTTGAAAAGTGAATGTATCTCATATCTGAAAATTAATTGTGATTTCTCTGGTGTTTAAGACAGGCAACAGAAATTGCAACTACATAAGCTGCCAAACAGGTAGTAATAAAAGGCTGAATCTAGGTAATAAACCATGACCTTATAAATACTTACGTGGTCGTGACAACAAACTTTAAAATGCAAATCACAAGAAGAAACAATTATGGAGTTCTATATAATGTTGGCAGTACCAGCTCACTTGCGTACAGCAGTTTGTATTGGTCACTAAATAAACAACATAGTAGCAGCAGAGGTGTTTTTTTCAACAGTCGTAGGCTCTGCATATTGATTGAATGAAAAATAAATTAGGAGGTAAGATAGGTATTTGAACTGATAAACATGTCAACAAAAATATCTTCAAAGCGTATCAGAATGTCTTCAGATTTTATACCATTCTAGTGTTATACAGAAAATTCTTTAACGTTATATTAATATAGTAAGGACTTGTCTTAATGAAAGTCATGGGAAAAGAAAAAGATTGAGCCTTGGAATAGGATCAGATTAATGGGTCTAATTGCTACTGATGATGGTGATGATCAAACTGCTAATTACCTGACGTAGCGTGTTGGTCATAAACACAACTACAAATTCTATGCAACACATTTTCCTTATGTTATTGATAACAAACATGGCGTTGTTGAATACTTAAAGATTTTTGCATCCGACAAATTTATATTTATCGGAACCTGTACTGGTGGAGATAATAGACAGATAAGTTCACTAAACTTGATGTTTTTTAACTACATGAGATCATTACTTAATGTCACCGTATGGATTGAAAAATTTGAAGGTAGGTAGGTGTTATACGCTCTCCCTTGAATTCATTACAGCCGTCTCACATTTGTGGAGAATACAGTCCGAATGGTTTATTTTGGTCGCCTGTTGTGGATCCTATAATTAACAGAAGTTTGAATTGATTTTCCTATAGGCGTCAGTGAAACCAGTTGACGTCATGAAATGCTGGCCAGAAACAACGAACCTGGTATTTATACTCTGCAGCATCTAAATTTGGTATATCTATATCAAACGTCGTGTATATTAGCATTTTAAAATGGTGATGTTATGTGTGTTCTTGGAGGAAGAAACCGCGTTTGTAGATTTTACTTTGATGAGTTTTGTCTCTAAAGGCTCAATACAAGTGCAGCATCAAATGTTTATAAGAAACGTAACTGGTGAAATTTAATATCACAACAAATTCCGTAACAACTTCCTTCGAGGGTCACGGCATATGGCATATCCGAACATGCAACACATGTATTACCCAGGCACTCAACACACACACGACTTACGTAATACAATACATCTAACACATGGCATACCCAAACACACAATGCACATTCAAACACAACAAACCCAACACATGGCATACCCAATCACACAACACACTCAAACACAATAAACCCAACAGATGGCACACCCAAACATAACACACTCACCTCATAGCATATCTAAACACATAGCATAATAAAAGGCATACTCGATATACAACATACCCAACACATGGCACACCTAAACACAACACCCACCTCATGGCATACCCAATCACACAACATACTCAAACACAATAAACCCAACAGATGGCACACCCAAACATAACACACTCACCTCATAGCATACCTAAACACAAAGCATAATAAAAGGCATACTCGATATACAACATACCGAACATATGGCATACCAAAACAACACACTAAACACATGACAGACAGACCCGCTAACACCTCTACTATTGGATAAAGTACATCTTCAACTTCTTACATTACCATTGTACTTCGTCTACTTTCGATTTCGTTCTTTCTCAAATGTACGTACGCGGAAGTTTGAAAAATATAAATAGTATTTGAATATTTTTGTTTTATGATTGGTATAAATGCCGAGGTCTGGTCATCTGTAGTTCAAGGTCAGACAGTCACATGCTGTGAGTGCGGTTCAGTTATAGCCCATTCGTACCAAGTGAACACGGTGTAAAAATGACTACTCCACTAGAGGTTTGCTACAAAATCAAATGAACATGCAACAGTGCGTTTTCTAGCGTCTGAAGGAATGTTGGGCTGAGATTCATCAACAATCGGTTTGAAGTATGGACACAAGTGTTTGCCACAACGAAATGTGTACAAATGGATCAACATTTTTAAAAGTAGCCAAACCAGTTCTCTGTTCGCAGAATGGAAAGAACGCTCATCCACATTTACAAAATAACAAAAAATTTAGCGTACTCAGCACCGAATCTTGGAAACGGTAGGGTAACAATGTGTAAAATGCTGAAAATATTGGACCTTCGTGTTGTTGGTCCTTGGTATAAAACCTTAGTGTAGGAATCACATTTATGCCACACCGACTCGGCAGAAAGTAACCTAAAATGAACCACGCTCGCAACATATCACGTCTGACCTTCAACTGCAGCATTACCAAGCCTGATCAGTGTCGCCAATCATACAAAGAAAATATTATAATAATGCGGATATTTTATAATCACCTTCGTAGTTTATATTTATATATCTGTGACCTTCTATTTCCTCGCATACTTCTACTTACTTCAGTAAACCTTTCAAACTTGTGCCACCTCGCCCAAAACACATGCGCATTTTAATTTGTTTAATGGGTTTATAGCAACTCCTGAACAAAGATATTTAATAAGTAGGATATGAGGTTTCCACGGCGGTGACTTTAGAGATGTCTGTCTTCTGGGTTGCTGCGTCGTGAGAACATCAAATCCTACAGTTACTGTACTTTGAAAAGTATAACGTGTGAACGGAGACGCACACCCTACCATCATGCGTTATGCTGTCAGTACAGAGAACACAAAATTTTACACTATGTTCTGGAGAGGGGAGTGTAATAGTACAACCTCGCAACAAACAGCTTATACTAATAAAGCGAACGTAGAAGACCATCTCCCGTAACCTGGAGTGGAAAAGGTGAAATTTCACGCAATTTTAACCTAGGTAGTAGATGTATTTGGGTGATCAGCTTTAAGCTACGGCCGCTTTATCCTTGTTTAACGGCTCTTTGAAACTTTTTTGATAGGAGACTGGGTGACCCCGCGAACGGTCTAGATGCGCTGCCGAAGAGAAACATCCTGTCCCTGCTGAGAACAAATATCTATCATCCAGGTCGGTCTGTTAGATTTCCAGCTTGTCCACGTGGCTCTCACTGAATAAGCAAATATGAAATGAGAATCGTTTCACACAATAACCCGAGTAGTGCCAAGTAGTTTGTACAGTGATTGGTGTTCTCTGTACTTTCCTCCATCTTTGGATTGTTCTTCTGGTGGGCTGGGACGCCACGTGCATGGAACTACGCCTTCTGATCGTCGCTGTGTTGAATGACAAGTACTGGTGACGAAGGCGCGTTACAACCGAGAAGAACTTCTAATAACGACAGTGATCAGACACAATCATATATTTAAGTGCTCCTGTGTCGAAAATTATAACACGCACACAATCTGACTGTTCCGATAACTTTTGATTAAAGTTATTTGTGAGGTGACCTTGTACTGCTGCATATAAATTCAAGTTTAATGTTATTCAGCAATTTACCGCATGAAATTTACTTTTATTGAAATACATACATAAACCTAAATGTCGATTTAAATAGAATATCAATCAGTCAATCAACCTCTCAGGTTGAAAGATCTGCCTATAATTTCTGCTTTCTTCGTAAAAAGTTGTCCCTGCCCTCCCTCCTCCCTTATTGTCTTCCTATTTCCCTCTACTTTCTCTAACCGTTTGTAACGTTGGAAATGCTGTCCATAAAAGGTCTGTAATTGCGTGGATTTAAACTTTGATCACCGACACTCATGAAAGACGAGCGTTTTTATAGTCCCTTTACTGTCCTGTGAATGTTGACAGAGTTCATAATAGGAGACGATTAAAATAATGCAGTTGATGAGGAATACATTGAAGTTCAAATAGTACAATCCGTGAATATTCACTCGCACACACACACGCTTACGCACGCACACAGGTGAGTGGGAAAATGGTTTAACTCGAGGCTAGATTGAGTACTTTAAACATTGTAGGATTTGAGGTTTTCAAGGCGGTGAGTCTGAAGATGGCTGTCTTCTGAGTTGTTGCGCCGTGTAGTCTAGTAGAAGTATACCGACGTTTCAGAGGTCCTTGCTGCCTCCATCGTCAGTGCCCTGATGATGGATTTGTTGGGAATAATAAAGAGTAGTGCAGAATTGATATTTTTAAATCCTCTGCTTCAGTTTATAGTTTAACGTCAACAGTGAAGCGTGTAAGCAATTGTGAAACTAAATACGTATTTTGTTGGAACTGAAGTGCAGAACACTACTTTATAGCAGATTTTCTGCTCTAAATGTGCAAAGTATATAAATGGACGCATAATGGTGATATGCGCCTGTGTGTCAGCATCCTTCATTTCGGAAACTACATCCATTAGGTTTTGTACTGCAGTGTACATTAAAATATGTCGAGCGAAATTTTTCTTAATTCGTAATGGTCATATACAAAAGGCTTCTTTGGATGAGACTCTAATCGATATTTTTAGAAACGGTTCAACGCACAAACAATTTGTACATGTTATAAATTATAGACATTAATAAAATAAAAGTTCTACCAATGTTATCGGTATTTGAACATATTTTTGATATAGTAATCTTTTAACGAAATAAAATGAAAAATGATACCTGACTTACACAGTGTGAACAGTTTTGCAACATTAAATTTGCATGTGCACTGTAAGATAATAGATTACTAGTTTTATTTTCTCTCTTTTCTATAGCTGGAAAAAAATTATAGTTACAAATTTATGATAACGTGTGATAATTGATAGGATTCTGATTTTCCGGCGAGAGGGTCAAAGTACTGAACCTCCTCGCCGGAAAATCGGAAGCCTTTGTGAAGAATTCAGACCACTTCAAATAACTGTTAAAAACAGTAAATCACCAAGGTTCAGATCCCCTCGTTAGCTCTGATGTTATTAGCCTCTTTACTAACTTACCAGCTGACGATCCATAACAGTCATCAGGGATGTATCATACATCGCCGGAACGGTCCACCCTGCAGGTCGAAGCCGTAATGGATTTATTGGAAGTTTGTTCGAGAACTACCTACTATCGGGTGGACGATAAGTTGTTGCAACAAAAAGATGACATGGCAATGTTCTCGGTTGTTAGTAACATCTTCAACGAGCATTTTGAAAAACTGGCTCCTGACACCGCGGAATATAAATCAGCGCTGTGGCTCAGCTATGTAGATGACACATTTGTGGTCTGGACGCATAGTCCATACGTGTTATATAAATTCTTCAGCAGTCTTAGGTCGTCCATCCAGTTCACCTCGGACATAGAATCAGACAGTGTTTCCTGTCCTGGATGTTCTGGTCATCAGAAAGGGCCGACATTGACCACTAAGGATTATTGAAAACCCACCCATACAGGCAGCTACCTGAGCTTCGAATCCAATCATCCACCGCGTGTTAAGGAAGGGTAGTTCAGAGCCTACATAGCAGAGCCTTTGCTATATGCTAACAACAAGACCTGCTCAATTAAACTGACAAACTGAGAAGCGATTTTCAGTTCAGCAGTTACTCACCACGGTTCATTGACACGGTTCTTATTTCAAGGGGAAATATCGTCAGAAAGAGAGGAAAATGCCTCTTTGCTTTCACCCACGGTTTTGGAGTTCACAGGTACGGACGAAGCAAATAAAGCTCGCCGAAGACCAGCTACGGCCACCAGACCACCGGAACAATAGTTAAGTGCAGAGTTCTGCTCCCGTGAATAACAACATCTAGTGCAGTGTTGCTTAAAATACTTTTGTCAAATACCCTTTTCATTATTTATTTTCTAAATCCAGTTTACACCATTTTATTTAATGAATTAATTTCCCTGATGCCACTGATGATGACCTCTTGAGGTTGAAACGCGTATGGCAATAGTGTCTTTTTTATAGTGTTAGTAATTGTTTGTTTGCTATTTTAATTGACAATGTAAATATTTTAAATTCACAATTGCAGTTACACTGATTTAAGTCACGCTTAGAAAAACTGAAACACGCCGAACTTATTTACTCAGACATCTTTTGAAGGGTTGTGACTAGGCTAGTACGAAATGCCTGTGCAAAGTCTCGAAGAATGCTTTTAAAGTGATTCAGTTCCAAAATAGAGTTTACCTGTCCCCCTCTTTCCTTTTCTGCCTTGTACTATTCCTGGCAACACATTGCTTCTTATGATCTGCATACAGACGCAGAGTCACTGCGTCCGTTTCATGAATGTGTCTCGGAGCCAACTGGAATGGTAGCTATTCAATGAGAGTTCAAGTTCCCAAGGCGGCTTGCATGAAGATTGCTTAATAATTTCAATTTTTTTACTTGTATAGTTATTATGCTTCCTCATTAAACCACTACGTTTCGAGAGATGGCTGTTCCCCCGTCCTCGGGTGAACCTACCCGTTAGAAGGGGCTAATTCACAGATCGAGATCACTCGAAACGTGATTGTTTTTTGAGGAAGCATAATGGCGATTTAAAAATTCCACAGAATTTAAATTAGTAGTTCAACACTCGTTAATAACATGGCTGTCTTCTGGGTTGTTCTGGTAGAAGTTTATAGACGATTCAGAGGTACTTACCGCCTCCATCATTAGGGCGATCGTCCTGAAAGACGTGATAATATTATACACTCATATTTCGATGACGTTGTGCGGCAGTCACTAAGTGATCGAATAAGTAGATGGATAGAGCAAGACCGAAGCACGCTCCACAGAAGTTAATTCCCCGCCATAGGGAGGGTATAGGAAGTTTACAGACACAGTTACCCAAAATACGTTGGATAAAATATATAAGTTACAAATTGGACGTATCTCGGATTACAGACTCAGCTCATATAAAAGTAGCCTATATCAACAAAAATATAGGACCATTAAGCTGTTGTTTTAAAGTCCAGTTTTCTCTGTTGTCTTACCATAAGGCTTTAGGGTATTAGTAAGTCATTAAATTTGAAATGCAGGTATTATCTAATGGACACTCTGTACTTATGTGCACGTAATTGATATCCACTCAGCTGTCTCCGCAAAACGATTTTTCTGGAACCAAATGACGCGTGTTGAGAAAACGCTGCCTTCAAGACCAAGACCATGAGAAACATTTTATAATAAATTTATTTTTAAATTCGGTTGTTGTTAGCGCCATTCTCTACCTGAAGCCTCGGGAAATATCTCTCGTTGGTCCTATTAAACACACCCCGGCTCCCAAAATATGGAGGTCGTCTTATTCGCCCGCAATCTAACGCAATATAAAGACGTTAATCCTAGAAAGAGCAATTAAATAAATCCCTATTAAGTCCTCACATATCAGAATAAAAGTATGGAGTCAGTATTTGAGGACCTGTCACGGATCTGTGTTCTAGTAGCTAGACACTTTCGTGTTAACTTCATAAAGCAAGAAAAGTGCCAGGGATAAATGGCGGTACTATTTTGAATTGGAGGCAAATACAATAAAATTTTTGTTAAAATTTGCAACAAAACTGAGTTTTATATTTAATCACTCCCGCTGTGAACAATTATTACTCAACATTATTGTTGGTATTCATCTACACAACGCATACATGGCTGCACATTTCGACACTCGTGTAATCTGAAGTCCATGATACTCTTTAAGAAGTGCGCCGTTGTTTTCACATAATTTCATTATTATTAGAGTGATTGTAATAAGAGATGTTTTAAAGTAAATAGTGTTATAGCGTAAATGAAACAGTTGTGCCGAAACAAGCGAAATATAAATTCAGTAAATGTGCATACACATTGACTAATAAGAAGTATATGAATCAGTAAAGTCATAATTGGATCCATTTGATCAAATTATAATGAAGTTACGTATATTTTGTACAAACCAGTGACGCATTGTCAGCCTAAGGAAAGTCGATGGCTTGAAGATAACCGCATGATTTTCGAAGGCTGTAACTACGTACACATATGTAGCTAATAATTAGGTTATTGTGGACAGAAAATGATGTTAATAATTGGTAGAACTGGGTTTTGTTTGTTTGCTTATCGCACTGCATTACTACAAGCTTACGGTCCTGATTAACCTAAGGTTTATTGCGCAATTTCTTTCTTTACGGAACACGTGACGTTTGACTGCTGGATGTTGAAACAAGTCCGTCATTTATAAACGCTTTGCTGGCGTTTTTCATGTTTCACTGAAGAAATGTAAAATATTTCCTTGCCTTCAAAACAAGACGAATAAAGCGAGTTTGCCACTGCTTTTCACCACTTCCAAGTATGAAACAAAATATACTACTATAATATATCATGTACAGAGCCAAAAAAGATGGAAACGCAATGGCGGTGTAATTTACTCCACCCAAAGCGCTAAACTTAAAACTGGTAATGGGAGGTAATAATGGCGTTCAGTATTCATGACTACTAGCCCAAGAGACGAGCTTTTATAACAGATCACACATTATGACGCTAAGGGATTAGACATTTTTGATACAATAATTTATTTCAGCTATGTCGGTCAGTTTTTGTGGTAACAAGACATATCTCTGACAGTAAAAGTAAAGTAAAGTTTGTCCCACTATACGCCATGTAGGCGCTTGGGGTGAGCGGAGGTATAGCTCATCTCTTCCTTGACCTCGGCACTAGATGGGGGTGAGTGGTCAGCGTCACGCCCCGGCCGGCTTTACCCCCGGGAAAGGACCCCGGTACTCATTGTAGAGGAGGCTGGGTGGGCCCCAGAGCCGGTCTGGACGCAGAGGCTAGAGGAAAAATCCTCTACCCCCGTCAGGGATCGAACCCCTGTCGTCCAGCCCGTATCTAGTCACTATACTGACTGAGCTATCCCGGCTCATGGTTCAGACCATTGTAGATGGGAAATATATTTGTGCTAACAACATTTGGTTAATGTTTTACAAGTGACAACTCGCTTACTCGGGATCTAGACGTCCGCTAAACAAGCGTTTATGAGGAAATTGTTTCAGCAACATGTATCATGTAAATTGTTCAAATACACAAAAACAAGGAAATAAAGAATAAATACATAGCGTTCCATGAATCACCCATTATAATTTTAATCATGACACAATACAATACAGAATACTATTAGTATGAATATCTTGCATTCACTCTTGTACACTAACATTAGTGGGTAAATCCAATTAACTACAAATGTTATTGTTTTGTTCTTTTCGCGAATTTTTATTAACAAAATAAATATTCATGAGACAAACAGCATATAAATGCGATCAATATATCACAAAATACAAGGTATCCTATTCTAACCTCCCACATTTTAATCAATCATTACGAACAAATTATGATAAATTAAGGATTATAATTAGCACTAGAAGGAAGGAAAACTCAAAGAATTTTATTTGCAACTACATAATGTAAGTTTTTAATGATTAATAAGCAAAATGGTGACTCCACAGCAGCGTGCACAAACAGTAGTGTGGTATGCGGAATCAAAATCAATAATTTCAGTGCAAAGAAATTACCGACGAGTGTACGGAGGATATGCACCTGATGGGAAAACAATTAAGGTATGGTTCGAAAATTTTCTGGCGACTGGAAGTGTTCTAAAACAATCTGGGGGAGCTCGTCGAAGTGTTTCTGAAGAGAAGATGAAAGAAATCAGTGCGGGGTTTGAGAGAAGCCCGAGCAAATCAATTCGCCAAGCATCAAGACAATTCAACGTGCCGCGATCAACAGTGCATAAGCGGCTTCGTTTATATCCTTACAAAGTGCAAATTCTTCAAGAATTGAAACCAGACGAAAGCCACGTCGACAGGAATTTGCTGCCGAAATGCTGGATGGTATCGACACGAACCCTCACTTTCTTGGAAACATCTTGTTTTGAGACGAGGCCACATTTCATCTGTCTGGGATTGTCAATCGGCATAACGTACGGATCTGGGGAACGCAAAATCCGCACGTCTGCAGAGAACATGTCCGAGACAGCCCAAAATTGAACGTTTGGCGCGGCCTAATGAAGGACAGGATTATCGGTCCGTTTTCCTTCGGAGAAGCTACAGTATATTCAACGCTTTTATCAATTGCAATGGAAGTAACAATGTTTCGTGTAGGATTTGAGGTTTTCACAGCGGCGAGTCTGAAGACTGCCGTCTTCTGGGTTATTGCGCCGTGTAGTCTAGTAGATTTCCACCAACGTTTCCGAGGTCATACTGCCTCCGTTATCAGGGCGATAAATGTCTTCAGTGTTAAGTGTAATAAAGGAATTTTCAATAAAGAATATAACTGTGAATATAATCAGTCCCTTGTGCCCTGCAACTCTGTACCGAACAGTTATGATGTCGAAGGGGAAACCTCGCTCCATAAAGTGTTTACCAACAGAATGTGTGTAAAACAGAATTATCTTTACTCCGACACCAACCAAGCTGCGGTTTAGACATAAAGTCCTTCACTTACGACTAACAGTATGATCATGTAATTCTTGGTTAGAGCTAAATCGCACACCTCGTGGGCGGTGATAGATTAATATGGAACAGTGGTAGAATAATGATAATGATTATGATTAGCAGGGTTAAACCGAAGAACTCTGAGAGAAACCTGCTCCAGTGCCACTTATTTGCTTACGAATCTCACTTGAAATCGCCCAGAACTGATCTGAGGCCTATAGAATGAGGAACCAGTGTCTCTCTTACTTCATACTTTGCTTTCGCACTATTTCCACGCCTGTGTTTTCTTTTTTAACTCGAGGTAGCACGGCTCATTGAAATCCAAATGTTACTTGGTTCGCATCTCGTCTTAGAGTCCGATTACCCTGACTGAAAATTTTCGTGGTTTTCCTCAATTCCTCTAGATGATCGATTTCTGGATAGTATCTTAAAACAAGAAACAACAGCTTATTCCATACCGTTACCGTTCATTTTCCTTAGGAGCCGGTAGAATAAACACGGATTTAATACGACTAATACCATATCCTACCACTGGACGTCATCTTGAGCAAATTCCGTTTACCCTCTGCATCCTCAAAAGCTGCTTCACTAAGATTCATTTAAATTTTACCCTCTCATTACCTTCTTTTCGTTGCGACTGATTTTCTTTCAAAATTCTGTATGCATTTCTTGTCAACCCCATCGCAGCTTTTTATATTTTGTTGTTATAACACTATTTATTGCACTGCACATCTAAACTTGAAAATTCCTCATATTTAAATACATCTTAGAAAGTCGACAGTCGTTTATGAAAAAAACCGCCTTTTATGAAATAAAAATGTTCATTACCGTGCCCACGCGAGCTCACAACTGGAATATAATCATCATTAGACCCTGTTTTTTAAATCAGTTTAAATGTTATTCTGTTTACACATCATTTTGTACCTACATTTTACATTTATGATTACAATTTTATTATGAATTTCTCATCTGCTCTGTGTGCTACATGCCCACCCATTATCATCTACCTGGATCTGAAATTACTTTCTGATAAAGACAAATTATGCAGCTAGTCATTATACAATTTTCTCCATCCACCTGCTATTTCAGTCGTGGGTCCAAATAATCTTCTGGGTATTTTATTCTCGGTCACTGTCATGTTTTATCACAGGATGTTAACAAGCATGTTTCAACACAAAACAAGTAACAAATACCGTGTCAGAAATGTTTTTATGTGAGGTATTCAGTCTTTTTGTTTTCAGAGTGAAATACCCTACATCTTGCAAGTGGCTCCTGAAGGTTTCCAGTTCTTTTAGAAAAGGTACTTCCTAACATTCTGGCAATCCGGTTTTAGTTACAGAACGCACTACCGTCATCTAGTCTGTTCACCAATGCGCTGGTTTCCATTTGTTTCACGATGTCATGGCTTTCTACCCGTCACGGGGCCGTCTTCCGCAAGGTCTGTACTACAGTTTTATAAAGATCTTAAGTATCTGCTCTCGTTTCAGCTGAATTACTCCACTGGCACTCATTCTCTTTCTGTGTATAGTTCAGGATGTTCTTTGAAAAGTTGGTTGTTGCATGTCAAAGAACAGCCCACTTTCTTCATGGAACCAGAAGGTTCTAAACCAGGTTCACACAAGACCGCCACCGGATTCTATCCTGAGCTGGCTGCAACCAGTTTGCTCCATCGATTCCTATCTTGCTAAGGTCCATCTTAACCTTATCCTCTCAACTACGCCTAGGCCTTACCAGCGGTCTCCTTCCTTCAGGCCTCCCAACCAATACCCTTAACCCATCCCTCATGCGTGTCGCATATTATGACATATTCTAAGGTAAAATTTAAAAGCAGCGACAATAGAGCATCTCCATGTTTCAGGCCATACTGAATAGGAAATGTATTGGACAAATGTTTACCTACACGAATTTTGCTAGAGGTTTCACTTATACACATTTTTTATTAGCCAGACTAGGTTCTCAGGTACACCATATTCAAGCATAATATTTTAACTGAGCCGTAGGCTATTTCAAGTCTGTAAATAGTTTATGAACTGTCCCATTGTACTCCCTCTTTTTCTCTAGTATGGCGAATGTAGAAAATTCGATCAGTTGTAGTGACCTTCACAAGTGCTAAAATTCTCTAAGATATTTATACACCAAATATCGCGGTCCAGTGGTTAGCGCACTTGCTTTATACTCGGGAGATCCCGGGTTTATATCTCGACCCTGAGATTGCTTATCAACTTCCAGTCTGTTGGAATTTAGTACAGAAGGAATAAATTGTACAAAGGTTAGTAATTCTTGCAATATGTAATATGAAGAGAGGGTTAAGCCTTTTGAACTGTAATTTTCGTTTGTTATTCTGGTTCAGGATGTATATATTTGTCAATATTTCGAAGTTACAGACTCTAAGAGTGACGGTGGTTGGTATCGGATGCGGGACTTTTCAAATATTACGCTAGTAATGTAACTGCTAACCCCCAAGAGCGCTCTAATGCTTCACGAAGGCTTACTAGTTTGGCAGTAATCATAATATCCATTACTTCACTATCACCAGCAACTTAACAAAGCCAAACCGGCTAAGAATAGCAGATAGCTATAGCACTGAAGTGACTATTTCATTCGCCCTTTTATTTCTCGTTTCTTATTTTGGCATACCTATTTCGCGACAAAAAAATATTTTTTTTGTTTGGTTTTAGATTTCAGATGGGATGATGCTATTTGGGCTGTTTCATGTTTAAACATATACAAAAAAATACACAATTCCTTAACTACCACCTACAATAAAAAATATAATCTTCTGAAACATTTAATTGTCATAAACTAAACTCTAAATTGCAACTTTTGACAAGTAGCAGACATATTTGAGTTGATAGAAGGGCTATTTGCATCAATTACATCTCCCACAAGTAAATATCTTTCTGTGACGTACTGCAACATATATTTTTATGGCACCAAATTCCGCATAGTTAACATTGTCTCCTTTCAAAGTGGACAACGGGGACCTGTGTGCAATTTCAGGGAACCCGAGCATAGCGTAGTCATCTGACTCGCTGCTGATTCTGTCAGGATCATCACGCACTGGGAGTACCTTATTTCGTTTTTCTGGTACGTTCGTTACAGGCTTTTGTTTCTGTTCACGTGATCGCTTGGCGTTTATCAGACACCGAAATGACGTTACATGCATAGCAAAATTCCTTTTTCTTTTTGTATTTCTCGCTACTTTTGTACTAGATCGGACTGTGCTAATGAAACGTTCGTTTTGTGTCTCACCAGAATTAAGTTTTTCTGCGAACGTTTTTGTTCGATATTTAGCAGTTGCTCTTCCCCATAAGATGGGAATGACAAATACGTCTAGTAGGTGCGTCGCTTTCGACGTCAGTCTTCATTCTTGTCACTGCCACTCGCCTCTGCACCGTTAATATGGTACATGAAACAAGGCAGATTTAGAATGCAGGTAGATTCATCCTGGTGCCATCTACGAGGTGCGATCAGAAAGTTTCTAGACTGCGGCTATAAAAACCCGTACACTTATCTCAGATATTAAATTCATCCATCACCCTCGAAGTAGTTCCCCTGGGAGTGAACACAACGATCCCAGCGCCGCTGCCAAGCCTGGAAACATCCCTGGAAATCTTTCTTTGTCAGCCTGTCAAGCACCATCTGCGATTCTGCCTGAATCTCTTCTATCGTCTCAAATCTCCTTCCCTTTAGCTGAATTTTCATCTTTGGGAAGAGGAAACCTTAGAAAGGAAGTTGGGGTCGGTTCTTGCAAGATCTTTAAACTCCTGACAAACGAGAAGTCGATTCTGCTTCTGGTCCTCAGACAGGATGCGTCGCATGTGGAGTTCATCCTTTAGAATCAGCTGACAGGTCCCATAGCCTATCCCAAAAATGTCGCACAAGTCGTTGATGGTAAGACGTCGATCTTCGTGAATGGCCTGCCGAATCTTCGTAACATTTTCGGGCGTCGTGCTCGAAGATGGTCGTCCAGAACGCTCGTCATCATCGACAGAGGTTCGGCCATTTTTAAAACGTGAATGCCACACAAAAGTTTGTGCACGACCCATTGCGGACTCCCCAAATGCTTGCTTTAGCATTTCATAGGTTTCCGTAGCCGTTTTGGCGAGTCTTTGGCAAAATTTGATGCACACGCCATTCCGAAATCGCAGGAGGGTCGGTGTAATGCACTACCAAAACGCCCGTAACTAAGAAACAAATGCTAATTCGATGATGCCGGCTGGCACACTGATTCACTATGAATGTATGCCGCACCCCCTAAAGGCAGAAGCTCGTACTACATTCGGTTCGCCCGCTGTTGACACAGTCTAGAAACTTTCCGATCGCACCTCGTATTTTTGGCCCCTTGCAACACCGTTTAAGATTACTGGCTGTACAAATTGTTGCTTCTGTAGACTCGAGACATCTGTATTAATAACAATGTACTAAGCCACTGTAAGGAAGGTGCAAAAAGGTGGTTAAAACAGCCCCTTAGAAAGGCCTATGGAGCCCTGCTACAGAACAGTAAGTGGGCTACACGATAAATGTGCTTGCACCAATAACGAGAAGTATTTCTGTGACTACATTTAAGTCTGTTATAAGTTTTGTTTTCTGCCCCTCTTTTATTTAAGATAACAACGCCTGTTCTTAAATACGACATATTTTATTTTACACAAACATTAGTCGCACAAAAAACTGATGTTTTCCTAAATACAAAAACGGGTAGAACATTGGTTTATCCAATTGCTTTCACACACGTTCGTCCTGCGCTTTCCTTGAATGGCGAAATCGGAAGTCTAGTGTCGCCACAGAAGGCACAGCACGGGAAAAAGCATTCAGAAACTTAAATAGCGTCGCTCTACCGTACTACTTCTTACCAATTAAATTAACTTGAGATCTGCAAGCTGTGCACTGCATTTTGTGTGAGAAAACAGGATGTTGCAATGTTTACTTAAAAGTAGGACCTACGTAATCTAACAGTGAATCATGTTGATAATGCAGATCGTGTTAGCGATGAGGCATATAATTATGTGACACTTTACTTTGTGTATTTCTGTACGAAGAATATAGTATTTTACTTCGATTCGGTTTATCTAAATCAAATACTGACTTTTAATCAGTACGTCTGGGCGTTGTTTTATCACCCATCATACAAATATTTATCTTAAATCTCACCTCACCTTTGGTGTAGAACCTAACCGTCTCCTATTCCGGGTCTTCGTCGTAAGCTATTTCCGAGATTGTGTTGTTTTAATGTCTTGTTTTGTTTTGTTTTAATTTTTGACACAAATTGAGTGATTTTGTGAAATTCGATTGTAGAACTGCCTGCGTTGACACTTGTTAACTTCCTGAAATAACAATATTCAAGTTGAGCTAGCGGATAAACCAATGCAGTATTTGTCAAACTTAATGTGGTGATAGATCTTTGATAAATGTGTTATATTTATTAGTTAACAGCTTTGATAGAATGTATGATAGTAGACTAAAATTTAGATCCGGTAATATATTTTGGGTTTATGAATCACTGCAATCGATACATGAAAGCTATGAGATGATATTTACATACGAAATTCTGTACTGAATTGTGATAATTTTGAATAGTTCAGATTGAACTCTTTGAATTAATTTTACAAACTCACTCTGAGTTAATATTAACGTAGCGTTTTGCTAGTGAATTAAAAGTAGTCATTGTCGCGTAATAGCAAACGAGATATTCATATACTAAATAAAACAAACATACAACTATTAAATATTTACTTGGTTTTGAGTGAGCTTTCATATGCTGCAGGTGATATCATTGATCCTTTAAAGCCCAGTGGTAAACAAATGTGCCGCCTGTTTTAACAATCAGCAATTCCATATTTTGTATTAATGGATTCTGTATAATTCTCTTTGTAAACAAAATTTATTTCCTTTCGCAACATCAGTCAAATCATCTTTATAATGGAGAAGTACTGTACTTTCTTTGAGGTACGGACTGAATTCTTTAATATTATTTAGACGAATTTTACTTTCAAATGTTTAAATTTAAATTGTTTAACAACATGTGGTATTATCCGTGGTGGGAAAAGTAACGTATCACGACATGGAGGAGAAAAAGTTAAATGCGCATGTTGTCATATTTGGTTATAATGATCAATTAAGATTAGTTCAGTAGCGAATGTTTTTCTAAGCAAGCTAAAATTTATTTATGTAAATTATTCTCTGATTTATTCTCATAATCTAAGACATAGTTTATGGATCTGTTTTTGCAAGCGTTTATTCTCATAATCTAAAACATAGTTTATGGATCTGTTTTTGCAAGTTCTTCAGACAGATTCAAGATGTATATTTTTCTTTTAGAAAAAAACCCAATATTAAATTTTATTGAAATCGGTCGAAATTATTCACTCATGCTTCTGAAGATCACACTCCGCGTTGCACGTGAAATCACCTTACTTCTCCCACTACAATATAAACCCGAAACAGTTGCGGGATGAGCTACCGACGGTACACAAAACGCCACCTGCCACCCACTTTCCCCATCGCACACAACGATTTCAGCTTCTGGGAAGCGCGCACGGTGGTCTCATATTTAGCGTTCCCATTAGAACTGCAAATCTAATCCCACAGTTTGCGGTTTGTCAAGGGTTTCTTTCAGTTAAATTCCATTATAACATACAGCAGCAAGCTCATTACATATTCAATGGCGGTTTTCCTGACTGGGTTTGGGATGTTCCTCGGTCATTGCACATAAATGAAATGTGCGGCGATATTTCCCCTGACATCCAGTAGAAGCTTAAGCTTAATTGTGTTTTCAGTATATCATACCTGCTGTTGCCTAGCTTGTATCTATGAGTAGCTTTAACATCTCCTTTACGCCGAAATGAAGAAGCATATCTATAATAGATATACCGTGTGACAAGCAGAAACCTTGCGGAATTATTTCCCAAAACAAATTTTCCTCTACAATTTTTGCCTTAAATGCCACTACAGAACATCCGAAATGGAAGATTAAATACAGTAAGAAGTGTAATTTATGTTGATGAAGAAAAATGGACAGTTCTTTTGTGCCAGACTTTACCTCGATATATGTCTTCTTTAACCACTACGTCATTCGCAACCATCCTACAAGTCGACGCTGCAGCCAACATGCGTTTCAAAGAGCGGCGTTAAATTACCCCAAGTATTCATCGAACCCACGATAGGGAGATTTTAAACCGATAGCTTCTTAAATCGGCTGGCTTAGTTATTAGATTATTTTACAATGTTTTATCAAGTATTTTTATGTACAGTCGATTGAAATTTGGTGAGAAGATTTTAAAAAATGAATTAAAATGACGAGAAAGGAAGAGCTAATTTGTCTGCAGAAACAGAGGAAAATCATTAAACAAACATCTCCTTTACCACTAGCCTAACTTTCTTCGTAGAAAGGAATAAATAGTAAACCTAAACTTTCTTCAAGGGCATGCTTTTAAATTATGTATTCAGACTTGTGTAAAAACTCCAGGGTGGTCCAACTGGCGGCCCGCGAAAGTGTTTGTTAATTTGTTACTAGATAGTACAAATCCATTTTTTCGAAGTTGATATTCCGGAACTGGTGAAAGAACATTCTGCTCATTGCTCTCATCAAAGTCATTGATTTTAAAAGCTTAAGATGTATGTTCTACTAGTACAAATTGTTATTGTATCAGATACAAGCTGTTAAAGTATCGGAGTTAAAATAATTTGTGTAAGTTTTCCAGGTGAAATTTGTGAAAGATACACGCTGTTGCAGGAGCAAATTTAAAATAATATACAACTCTGTAGTAGATTGTGCACATTTAAATACAATTCATATTTGAGCATATGTAACGTAATTTGTCGTTTCTGAATAAGTACTATTAAAGATAACGACAATTCAAAATAGTGACAGTAGGGGTTTCTTGTCCCTTGGGTCCAAAAGGAAAACTATTCTGGCCCGAGCAAAGAAAAAAATCGGACCACCCTGGTGTAGACCTTAGAACTTCATTTGCCACACCTGGAACCGCAGTCGGCGATATACAGACACTTCTACTGACTAACTCTTGTAAAACAATCCCGAAGTTAAATAAATAATGATACAAAATCTGCGTAGTACTATTATCTTAAATAATCCCCTTTTATAACACTTTCTTTAAAACACAATTCACTTTTTACAAGTTTAATTTCTTAGCGACAATGCTACTACTGTGAAACCAGCAGTATCATTTTACACAATACAATCTGTGCTCATAAATTTAAGCCCGAGCGTCTACGTGGTACAATAGATACAAGTTTTCCTAGTCGCAGTACGAAGTCATTAAGGTGCGTTGGGAAGTAGGAGGCGCATGATGGCATTCAATGTAGGTGAGTGGTCATTATTAACTTACACGGTATTTCTTCCGGGAACTGTCATTCAATCTCCATTATAATTATAAAATTACGTCACAACTTAAAAAAATGCACAGCTCCGGTTTTAATGAAGGCAAGAATGTGAAACGTGTACCAAATTACACTACGCCCTCAGTTATTTTATGACTACTCTATGCTTCTTTCGTAAAAGATTGCGTATGTTCCAACGGTTGTCCATTTCTAAGTACTGGTAAGCATGCACTTGCTTCGTGGCTCGTGTAATGTGAATCTTCAGTGCTTCAGTGCAGCGAAACATAAGATTCATACGGATGACATACTTTATGAAGCTCTATAACAAGAAATCCAATGTGACGAAGTCAGGCGACCTACGCGGTTACTAGACCACGACCAATCCATCCGTCGAGATAGTGTTTGTAAAGGAAACGGAGCGCCGTCTCACTATAGAACTGTGTGTCATCATCCACATCGATGTGATTTCCTCTCCGTTCTCAAAAACATAGCTTCTTCAGTGAACTGTCTTTTTCTACAGGCGAGCCAGCAACTCCCCACAGACACATACTTCAGAACCTCAGTCACCAAAATTCTCATTGATATCATATAGCTCCGCTACAGAACCTCAGTCACCAAAATCTACTGTAGGGAGCCATTCTCATTGATATCATATAGCTCCGCTTGAATTTCAAAACAAATTCATCTTTCACTTTAATCTTATTATTGTATATTTAATTAACAAGTTACGTTCCAAATCCGTTGCTTTACTTTAGAATATGTGTCTGTACACTATACATTTACCTTTATTTTATATTACTTACATGTGTATTGCATTACGTATATCACATCGGTAACCTCTGTACTGTACTTTTGTTTCAATTATTATGTATATTTTAAAGTTATTTCTTTTCGTTATAATAAATAAATACCATAAGCCTATACACACATACTCATATGTGTCTATAGGCTTATGCTATGTATACTGTCTATTAACCTTCCGTTTCTGTTATTTATATACCTGTATTAATTAGTTATGGTAGCCGCATTTCTTATTATTTTGGATAGGAAATTGACATTGTTTAAAGTTTCTCGTAACGAACCATCAAGGAACACATACACGTATTTCCTAAAACGGTAATTTGTTATATTCTATTACGTTTATGTTATCATTTAAATTCATAACACACTGATAGACCTATATTATTATCAACACAAATGACATCGTAAATATGGTTAGTATTGTTATGGAATCGATAACCAAATATTCGCGCAGTAACCATGTTTTAATGAATTAAGTATCCCCTTAATCCTTGTTATTCAAAACTGAACTCATATTATGTGTCACTCCATTTAACCGAAGTAAGTTTAGCGCCCCCCAAAGACTTATTTCGGCCCTCTAAATCGAAATGTTACCACGTCCGTAAAATTAACAAGTATCATCTCGCAGTAACAAAGCACTTGTACTCGGTGTGCCTATTCAAGTGTTGCCAATTGTTTTAATTTCCCCACCATCTAGTAGCATTCGGTTAATGACTGGCTTCACTGGATTACGAATTCTGTACAACTATCTGCAACTACACAGTTAAAGTCCCAATAGCTCTCAACGTTACGATGAACATATAACATGTGCGTACTACAGTAAATCACAGAACTAACATGAAGACTGGGCATTTGTAGATAGCCATGTTGATTATTTTGGATGGACAGCAATCACTAAAATATTACTCGACTTTACACAAACATGTAACAGACTAGCAATTCACATATGACGATAGCTCATTTAACATTCATTATTTGAAGAAGACAACGAATAAACCCATGGACACGAGTAGTTAAAATTTAATGGATTAATAGCATAAAACCTTGCCAGATCTCATTTAGACAAAATGGGGTATTGCCGACCTCAGTTTCGTGTAGCAAATCCGGCTATTACAAATTAGGCTTTGGCGAAAAAAACCATGGCAATATAACCATTTCATCTAGTGTGAGCGACGTGTTGACAGCTATGAATAATGAATGATGGACGTAAAATCAATAAGCCTGCATCAAGTGTGAAGCAAATTATATTGATCACTTACATTTAGATCAGTTAAACTACATTATATCTCATATCACAATTTTTCTTTCATTTGTATGACGTGTTAACAACTGTGAATAACCATTGCAGTAGATTCAACGTTAAATCTATTAAATACTACTTTCTTAGCTATTACATATAAATTTGTTCTGTCTAACTCTCTCTCTTTTTACCGTACTTACTCCTGGTGGCAACCAATCCAGCGCTTGTTCGGGGCATTTGTCTTCTGACATTCTTTGGACGTGTGCTTACTATATTAATTGCTTTGATATTATATCATCAAAATCATTATTTTATAAACCAATATTTTGTAATCCTATTTAAGAATTCCTGTATCATAAATTACATCTAGAAAGCAGCAAAAGTGGAGAAATTCACATAGGTTTTCGAAGTAATGGGTGTGTCTGCACAAATTATACACATCATATCCACTATTTATACTTTCATTACCAACTGTCTAAAAAATAATTAAATAAATCAACCTTCGCAATATAGGCCTATCCCAGTTTAATAGCCGATAATAGCTCAGTTGGTGAAGAAATACCACGCCTTCTGTGTAACGGGAAGGTTCGTTATCGTCTTCACAGCAACCAGGCTCTACACCCTATCCCGAGCCAGTTGAATACATTTCACACCTCACTTCTTCAAGTTGAACATTAATATTATTCTCCCGCCTGATCCTGTGTATTTTAATGCCGACAAATCGTTTAAAACAAATAGGCTAAGTATCGCATAGACATGCATATAATGACGCAAATGTAAATGACAGTTCTGTCGCTCTTAATGTAAGAGTGTATTGCTGAATTCGAAATTAAATAAAAAGTACAAAAATTAGACTCCCAACTGACAAACAGAAATCAGTTCGTCTCTGCCATCGATGTCCCCCCCCCCCAGAAATATTACCCTTAAAGTGCTGTGTCTGCTACTCACGCTTACCGGGAATTTGAAAAGATGGCACTGCTTCTGAGTCTCAGTTACTCATCTGCGAACTCATCCCGGCGTTGAAATCAGAGCCCTTTAGCTTTCATTATATAATTACATAGTGAATAGGCTCCTGTATGTAGGTAATACACAAGACATGCATTTACGGCCGGCAAGCCTACCGTTATTTGAGTTTGAACTCATGCTTCGTACAGCTTACCTCGGAGATATTGCGGGCTCGGTTCCAGACCACCGCAATAAAGCGAGTCACACGAAATGTTTGGTTTCCCAGTGCATATAAAAGTTATGTTTACACTATAATGTAGTCTATTAAGTGTGCAATAGCATTATGTCTAAAAAAAAACCAATACGAGAACATTGCCAGAATTACCAAAATGTTACACAGGGACACGAAGTGAGCGCATGCTGTTGGAAAATTGGCGCCGATAGACTTGCTCGACGCAGGGTTGCCGCAAACCTTCAATTTGTAATAAATAAAAAACCCGCAATATCTGCCAAGCGCAATAAAACGAGGCATGCCTGTATTCGGGAAGGCCCGGGCTCACACATCTTCAAGGGAGTTTACAGCGTATTTGAGGTGTTTAGTGATTTTTGTCAATACCTGTAGGCAATCGAATGCCTAGCATCTTAATGCATTAGGCCTAACCACGTATCTCTCTATCACATGCCTTTCAATTCATAATTCACATTCTTCCTACCATTTTATACTCATAATCTAATCTATATGGGTGAAAATCGTTTTTAAATAGCACAAGAATCTGCCAGACAGACTGATGGTCTTGCATCAACAAGTCGCCAAAGTTAATCCTTATATTACAGTAAAATTTTCCGAAGGCCATTATTTGAAAAAAG
>NW_019059681.1:929417-940511 GCF_000696155.1 Zootermopsis nevadensis
GATCGGTATTACAGTTCGCTCCCCTGAAAGACCGGACCTCAAGTTGAACGTCTTCTCCTATCTATCAAAATGTGGTCTATCTGATTGCGGGTCTTTCCATCAGGAGTTGCCCAAGTGAATTTATAAATGCTACGATGTTTGAACATTGTATTCTTGTCAGTTAGATTTTTAGATACTCCTAACTATATTATCATTAATTATTTCGTGTACACTCTCGTTCCTAACTCTTGGTTTGAAAATATATTCTCTAGTTATTTTGGCATTGAAATCTCGTGACTAAATTTTCATGTGGTATTTTTAGAATTGATCAAGTACATGCACTAATTCCTCATATAAATTATCCTTTGAAAATAAGTTTTATCCTCCGTTGGGGAATGCGCATTCAGAACAGTAATAATGCAACAACGGTTTCTTAGCATTATATACGACATTCCGTCACTAACAAACACAAACCTCTTAACTGCTGATATGATTCTCTTGTGTACAAAACATCCTGTTCCCAATTTATGATTCTTATTCCCCTTTTCATGGAAAAATGTAAAATCTGCTGGTACAGTGTCACCCCTGTCCCATCTAACCTTCTGTGATCCCACAAAAAAAATCTTATGCGTTGCTAATTCTCTTAGAATTGCTTGGAATGAACCTGCCCTATACAGACTCCTTATATCACATGTGTCAAATCCTAAGTCTATTTTCCTTCGCTTAGGTCGTTCCAAAGATTCCGTCTCAGTCAGAGGTATTTTTTACGGTGAGACGTTATTAACCCCACGCCCAACCCCCAAGCTGGATGACCACCCCTTCTCGACTGTGCGCTACTGCTTATTCAATACATTCGCAGCTACGCACCATATCTGGAGATCGTTTCCTCCATCTGCAACCTCAGGACGCACGATGCCATGTTGACAGGGGGCCCGCAATACACGGCAAGAGTATAAGGACACTGACAACCCAAGCATGAAACTGATTAGTAACCATTTCCTTGAAAGTGCATAAATAGAAGAGAGGTCTACTACATAGTTTCAGCCACGTATTATTAATTTCTTACTTAAAAAATAACATATAGGCGGATTCAGAGTTATTAAATTAATACGGCAATGGCACTAACACTTTTTGTAAGAGTATTCAGTTGTTGATGTCGATGATTTCAACAAACAAACAAATCGATGAAAAGTAGACGAGAAATCGGAAAACCTATTTTGCCTTTACGTCCAGTTAGCCTTAGTTTCTGAAATAATGCTTTAAGTTTTCCTTTGGGGTTTGAGGTAAAGTGGGCTCCCTGGAGAGTGTGGCGCCTCAGCCGAGTACATAAGATTGTGGACTATGCAGGGTGTCCAGTTTCGATCCCGTGTCTGACATGTTTCCTCCTTTTTATGGCGCTACTAACATTTAACAAATGGCGTATTTAAATTTGTAACACGTTTACAAATACACATATCTCCAGATTGCTCTTTGCGTTATCAGGTCTTTTGATAAGTTGTAAATAATTTGTGAAAATAATACTAAATAACTGCATTGACGGAGGATTGGTAATGCTTGAACGTAAATTTCCACTCGTTATAACCTTAGCATTTGATGAATGTCAGTTGTAAACTTAACGCTCCATCTGCTTTAACCCGAGTATACATTTGATAGGAACTCAGCTGAACACAGAAAGAGGAGACATAAGTTGTACTGATGTCCTTTGTTAGTAGTATTATCATTATTAGGAGTAGTACTGTAAGTGTTGCTAGTGGTAGTAACAGCAGCAGCAGCAGTATATACTGCATTTTGCTAAAAATCCTTTCCTTAATTTTAACCAAACTCTGCACATCCTTGAATAAAAGGAAATATCACTAAGCCGATGATGAAGTAAATTTATAGAAAACAAAATTAAATGAAACATTAGTGAATTCTTCTTAGCGTCTAAACGTCTGCAAATAGCCTATGAAAGCTATGATTATATGAACAATGAATTGTTCTTCATTTGGCTCAAAGATCACTTTTTCCGAGAAAACTGGCAGGGAAAGTAATGCTTATTCTAGACGGGCATTTAGCTCATTTCTCTTTTGAAGCAATTGAACTCGCTGAGAAAAATGATAGGCTATTATCATGCTTTGTCTTCCGAGCCATACAACTCATTACCTCCAGCCTCTGGATAGGTCGTTTTTCAAGTCGCTCAAAGCTCATTATTATGAGGCAGTAAGAAGATGGATGCACAGTAACCAGGGAGAAAAATCACTCGGCTTAAGACTGGCGAACTTTTGAAATATGGGTGGGAAAAAACTGCTACAAATAAGAATGCCACCGTTGGTTTCGTGGTAACTGAAATTTTCCTATGTTAGGAAGCTTCCACTGGAGTGCTAAAGTTAGGATGCGTGTTATAGGACTACTATCTATCTAGCTATCCGCTTATCTGTTTATCCGCCCATGTATCCTCCTCTTTTTCATCCTCCCCACCTACATATGCAACCAGGTCCAGAGGTGTAAAGGACCCTGATAATCAACAGGGTCTGACACAACTCTTGTCTTAACTGTGCCTGCTGAGTTGTTAGCATTCTACGTGGCTAGGGTATCCGAGCTCTAATTCTGATATCTCAGTACAGTAGCCTATTGGTCCAGCTAAAGACTTCACAGTTTTAATTACGTGTCCGAAACAGAATTTATCTACCACTCTGTTGCTACAGAACATGTAACCACATGCGTGTCAAAAGACCCTCTGATATGGGTCAAGAAATAGGCATAGGTTACACCTAAAAAGTGTACCTAACAATTTTGACGCATGTCATTCCATAGGCTTTAAGACAAAACACCGACGACATAATTGATTATATCGCTGCTTACATGGCATCAAACGCCAACAGGCCTACATATGCATCTATAGTGTCAACAATTTCTGACGAATATTATAATATATAACACTTTTCCACAGACGGGCTTGTTCTTTACAAAGGAGAGGTCATCACAGTTCGGACAGGGATTACAACGAAAATATTAACAGGAAACTAGACGGAAAATAGACGCTTGTCTAGTTCTTTCGTTCAACGGACCTTAGTTTCTGAAATAAAATATGCTGTAAGTTTCCCCTTAAGGTGGCTTATAACTAAAGTTTAAATCCTCGATCCAAGTCTGATGTCATCTTCGTTACCGACATAAACAAAAATCTATCAAGTTATTCTTCGTTTTGACGCCTTGTAGTCTTGTAGGTGGTTGCTAACGCTTCACAAAAACATAGTCTATCGCCTCTATATTTAGGTTCTACCCGTAAGACTAAGATGATACGTTTCATTCCTACCCTAAAGAATAAATCTTCATGTTTCTCCGACCTTCTGGTTACTATCTACAAGACTACACAGTGACACTACTCAGAAGGCCACAATCGATATATTTACCACGGTGAAAACCTCGAAATTCACAACATGCTATACACTTGAGAAACAGAAGAAAATATATAAAATTCCAAGCAAATTCAGAAGCTCAGATTTAAGTTCTGATTATTAAAACTATGCTAAACCGGATAATTTATAGTTCGCAGTTTAGAATGTTATTAGAATATGAGAGATAATATGAAACTTAATTTTAATTCTCTAACGGACATTACATTCACAGATATAACTTGATATAATACGTTTCCAGAATGGAAAGAGGATTACGACAGGTATTTGTAAATTATAAATCACAGAATTACGTCGAGGAAAATTTCCTATTCAGTGGTGGCAGATCAAACGATATTACCTAGAGTAAGAACAAACTGTCTAGAACCAAACGTCGATGAAGATAATTAATCACTCTTTATCAAGCAGCTGGCAGATTATAGCATAGATTTATACATGAGAGAAATAATTGCTTCAAATTTTGCGAGGGAGATTGAAGTATTTTGAAGGAGGAATAGTCCGACTACTCTGGGCGGAAACAGGGAACCCAAACTGAGCACGTGATTCGTTCCAACGTTTTTAATTCGAAATAAACTGCTCTGCAGATAAAGTGTTTTTAACTAAGAACAGACAAGAAATATAGACGGCGCTCTGAAAATTTCCCGCAGGCTACTAACGTAGTACTATCTGTTTAAGTTGACGGGAATAAACATTTTTGTACAAGATTTATAAAATAACACGTGTGCCCTCTGGGATGTTGCACCGTATAGCCTGGGAGACGTTTACCGACATTTCAGAGGTGCTTGCTGCCACCGTCATCAGGGCAAACTTCTACTATACCAAGCGTTGCAACATCTCAGAAGACAGCCATCTTTATATTCACCGCCTTGGGAGCCTGAAATTTGACATTATTTATATTTTTATTGAGTAAATTGAGTGAAAACATCTTCACGGCGACTCTACCAAACGAACCTATACAAAAACGAAAGCCTGATTCCAGGTCCACTCTCCCGCCAAGTTTAGGATCCAACAGACCTCAACATAAGCTCCTCGGTTTCATTTCTTTCTATCAAAGTCACTACCGTCGGAACTTAATTTTAATTCTTCCGCGTCAAATGAACGGAGCATTCATAGTCAGGCGTGACGGACATTGGATACTATATTAATAGTAGACGTATATAACAATATAACGTGCAGAGGTCGTGAACTAGGGTGAGGCAAGCGAGTTGGCCTCTGCGCAGTCAACACGGGTCTTTACGGTTCAGTTAAAAAATGCAATTAAATTTCAATAATTACTACATTCTGACAGTCTGAAACTGGCTACAAACTGCAAGCAAAGAGGCAGGACTGTCATAAAGTTGTCTGTGGTAGAAGGTTCTCATGGTTTTACAGACTGGAAGAATGGGTAGCGTTCTTTGAACTAGCCAAGGGCACAAAAGGGCTATATATTTCTGTGCAAGTACACGTGGTTATTTGTTTATATATGTTTTATTCTATAGCAAGTATACGATAATTATATAGACCAAATTAAGGAGTTTAAGATGAACATATAGCTAAAATATAGGAAAATTGACAAATTCGAGAAAATCTGGTCGTGAAAATTTAAATAGAGAAGGCCACCTTAGGCACAGATGACAATATTAAAGTGAATCTTAATATCTAGAAAGAGTTGGTGTAAGTTGGATACAATCCGCTCTGAACAGGTACTAGTTTCGGGTCCTTGCAAAGAAGAAAATGTCACTTCGCCTTCCATATGAAACAGCCAATTTGTTGATTAGCTGAACAACTATTAGATTTCCAAAAAAGAATAGTCTCCATATGGACGCCTACGTGAAGGCACGTATGGACGTAGGTCCAACGCGGTTTCACTAATAGCCTACATATCTATTCCTAGGCGTATAAGACATACATTATTGGTGACAATATGAATCATTACAGTACAAAACCGCATAGTTAGGTGTGAATAGGGATTAAATCGATTTCAGTACGAATTTTGCACGTCTATCATATTCACAAATATAAACAAATGTGCCTGAGCAAAACTACGCTAGCTAATTCTTGAAATTTGTCCCATAACACTTAAATATTAATAGCTACAGCATTTGACAGCGTAGTTTTGCAAACAACACAACGGTATTAACAAAATTTTAATCACTTTTTATTAACATGGCGATGACGCAAACACGTCATGAGAGGCAGTCGTGTTGTAAGTGTACTGTCTTGGTTTTCAGCTGGAGGCACTGAATTGAATCTTGTAAACCTCTGTCATGTCAGAACACCTAGAAACACGGTTGATATTCGAAATGAGAAAGTCCCCAATACATGACACATTTGTTGTGGTTTTCCTCTACGCCACATTACCCGAGCTCTTTTTCAAAAGGAAACACGTCATTAGATCTGACGTTTGTGTGTTGCGTACGTTCAATGCTAACGGCAATTTAAAAGGGCTGGCTATTTCTTCGATAAAATATAATTTTAACTCTGTTCCAACAAAATTCGAATAGTTCTGTCTTGCAGTAATATAACGCGGCGGGTGGGCGAGGCTTTACGATGAAAATTTTAGGTTGGAATGAAGAAGCTATCAGAACATACAAATAATATTTACGCGTGTCAGGTTTTAAATACCTGCTAATTTAAGTTATTTTCAAAGGATATACATTCGGAATTCGAAGCATATAATATCAGTCAATGCAACAATGTTCGTTGGCACAAAAGAGCCCTCATTTGCTTAACATGAAGTGACATATTACATAGATCTGAAGTTTGGGAGTTCGTTTGTGCGGGGGGAGGGGGGGGTAGAGGCCTGACAAACAAATCACGCGTTTAAATTTGTATCTATAATATGTTTAAAACTGCAAACTATTACCACTAATGATGATACTAATACTGAAGATGGCTGTCTACTGGGTTGTTGCACCGTGTAGACTGCTAGAAGTTACCTACGTTTCAGTTGTCCTTTCTGCCTCTATCATCAGGGCCCTTGTAATAGAGGCATACCTGATGATGGAGGCAGCAAGGACCCAGAATACAGCCACCTACAAACTCACCGCCGGGAAAACCTCAAATACTTTTTTTTATTTGTAGTGTTCTGTCTGTCGACAGGTCCATATGAACAGGATGCTTCCATCCTTTTCTCGGACTGGGACCTGTTCATATACGTTCTTGGCAGAGATTTAATACTAATACTGCTGTTACTACCATTACCAACACGAACACGTCTACTACTAATAACGGATACTTCAGTGTTTGTGTAAATGTTGCAGCGGTACAACTAATGTCTCCTCTTTCTGTGTTCAGTTGAGTTCCTATCAAATGTATACTCGTGTTAAAGCAGATGGAGCGTTAAGTTTACAACTGACATTCATCAAATGCTAAGGTTATAACGAGTGGAAATTTACGTTCAAGCATTACCAATCCTCCGTCAATGCAGTTATTTAGTATTATTTTCACAAATTATTTACAACTTATCAAAAGACCTGATAACGCAAAGAGCAATCTGGAGATATGTGTATTTGTAAACATATTAGGAAATGTATGATTTGAGGTTTTCACTGCGGTTAAAAAAATACTAAATACGTTATTTGTGACAGTTTCATAAATGTTAGTGGCGCCACAGTAAAGGAAAAACTTCAGAAACACATGGGATCGAACCGTAGACTCCAACACTACAAGTCCACAACCTTATCCTCTTCTCTCCATTTACTTTCCTCCCGCTTTTCTGTGTGCTTTTTTCTTTTGCCAATGGCTCTTATTACGTACAGGACAACACAACAAAGAAGGATGACAATAAATATAAATGCCCGAAGCGACATTCAAACCCACGATCCCAGCAACCAAATAGACATGACCCACGCCCCAGATTACACGGCCACTGTGATCATCTCCACTCGGCTCGGCGTTTCACCACGGATGCATTCCATTTTATTTTATACCTCAAAGGGAAACTTTTGAGCAAATACCTCAGAAAGTAAGGTTCAGTTTGTGATGACAATGAACAAAATTGCCTTGCTGGGTGTGTAGAACGTGCCAAGTCGTCAGACAATACGCACAGTAGACACTCTCGCCGGCGCCAACAATGCGCACTTGAAAATTTCACCTCTTTATGTCCTCGGCAACAAATTCACCGAACTAAAACAAATGCGACATTTTCCCCGGACGCTTCTTAAAACCTTCGCGAAATAAAAAGCAACGTGACGCCTCAATTTCGCTGTTAGACCACAGACATTCTCTTTAAGTTTAGTGTTATTGGAAAAGTTAAGAAAAGCTGATCTATATCCCAGTCAGCTTTAAAGTTACATGGAATCTTTGAAACTGCCTCTGTCTTATAGTACGCTTCAGTTTACTTGACGGTTCTACACCACACTGTTTATACTGCGCGCGCAACTAAGATTTATTATTCTGGACTGTAGTACACAAGAAGGTGTTTACGTAAACTTAGTATTCCACCTTATGATGCGTATAAAACTTTATGGGACAGCGTGAGCGCATAACTTGTCGTATACATTACTTCTTTACAGCTTCTTTCTCAAATTCGGCTATTTTAATATTACACTCATTCCGTCATTACTCTCGGTACAAAAATAGACACAAAAACATTCTGCCATGACCACAACATAAGCGGAAACACAACACAATCTCCCTCTCTTAGGTGTGTGTTTTGTGTTAAATACTTTGTTTTCTCAAATTTAGACCACCTTAAAAATTGCATAATGCAAAGACTTCGAAACGAATTAAGTCAACTCTCGGTTTACGAACATTCGCTATAAAGAAGGTCACAATTCATTCAAAGTTTCTTAAATTCGCCAATAGATAGAGTTCCTTATAAAACGAAATGCCAAATATATAATGAACATAATTGTAAGATTTAAATAAACAAACTTTTAAAAATGTATTTATTACAATAATTATCATAACATTATTATATTAGAATTATACTGAACTGTTCTTGCTTAATAAAACTAATCTAGCCAGTAAAAAACGTTGGTTTGCATGCCACGCCATATAGAATGTTTTCTCGTGCAATCTTCTATAAAAACATATTTTAAAAAAGTGGAAAACCCAACTGTTTCTTCATTATCAGACGCCCTTCCATCTACCTCATCTGCACCTAGTGTTACTTATGTGGAAAATATTGAACTCTGATGAAGATATTGACGAGTAAAAGTTGAGTACATATGTACGAGGTGCGATCGGAAAGTTTCTAGACTGTGTCAATAGAGGGCGAACCGGATGTAGTACGAGCTTCTGCCGCTAGGCGGTGCGGCCTACATTCATAGTGAATCAGTGTGCCAGCCGGCATCATCGAATTAGCATTAGTTTCTTAGTTACGGGCGTTTTGGTAATGTATTACACCGACCCTCCTGCGATTTCGGAATGGCGTATGCATGAAATTTTGCCAAAGACTCGCGAAAACGGCTACTGAAACCTATGAAATGCTAAAGCAAGCATTTGGGGAGTCCGCAATGGGTCGTGCACAAACTTTTGTGTGGCATTCACGTTTTAAAAATGGCCGAACCTCTGTCGATGATGACGAGCGTTCTGGACGACCATCTTCGAGCACAACGCCCGAAAATGTTACGAAGATACGGCAGGCCATTCACGACGATCGACGTCGTACCATCAACGACTTGTGCGACATTGTTGGGATAGACTATGGGACCTGTCAGCTGATTCTAAAGGAAGAACTCCACATGCGACGCATCATGACAACGCACCAGCGCACACCGCCCTCAAAGTTCGGCAGTTTTTGGCCGTCATCCCGCACCCTCCTTAGCTCCGTGTGACTTCTTCCTCTTCCCAAAGATGAAAAGTCAGCTAAAGGGAAGGAGATTTGAGACGATAGAAGAGATTCAGGCAGAATCGCAGATGGTGCTTGACAGGCTGACAAAGAAAGATTTCCAGGGATGCTTCCAGGCTTGGCAGCGGCGCTGGGATCGTTGTGTTCACTCCCAGGGGAACTACTTCGAGGGTGATGGATGAATTTAATACCTGAGATAAGTGTACGGGTTTTTTTATAGGCGCAGTCTAGAAACTTTCCGATCGCACCTCGTATGTATGTATGTATTTTAGTACTCATTTTCTTTAGTTCTATTTTGTAACTCTTTATGTTTCTAATTAAAATTAACAATTACGATATCTTGTTTTATTATTATTTTCTTGTTTTATTTTACGTTACGTATCGTACACGATAAACCATAACGCATACATACATTATAATAAAACGTATTGTATAGACCATTCGATGTTTAGTACATGGTTTTAATGCTTTAAAATGGCTGCTAACGTATACGATACGTATCGTAAAAGCTCAGGAATGCAAGATACACATAACGAACAACGTATTGGAACGGAACTCGTTCGTAAACCGAGAGGTGCCTGTACACATATCTGTGTGAAGTCTAATGTAGTTACTTCATCAGAGGCACAGCCAACCCATTTCACTGCTAGTGTAAATTCTAAAATTATCTCGACAACTGCTTAGTGTATTGGCTTGTTGTCGGAGTGACAGTTTGGTAAATCCAGAACATCATTTAACCTTCAATTATAGTACAATCACAACTTCATATATTTTTGTAAGACTTGAGGTTCTCACAGCGCAATAACCCAGAAGACAGATATCTTCATATATTTTACTGTACGCCAAAAATTGTTAGGAAGATCAACATCAATGGCGATGAGACGGTATGCACATGTATGAAAGACAAAAAATGCGTACAGAATTTTAGAAATCCTGAGGAGAGGACCCTACACAGACTTAGGCGTTTGAGCGTGGATAGTATTAAATTTATCGCAACAAAATAAATTGTTAGGGTGTGTATGGAATCTAACTGGCTCTCGTCCACATGACACTGATCATTTGAGTTCTGTAAAAAACGGCGAATTTTCAGACCAGAACTATTAAATGAACAACATATTTATCGTAGAACACAATTCTACCTATATACATGGAATAGGGAGTCGTAGACGGTGATCCTTTAGCTTGTGGCTGAGTGTAGAGCTAATATCATTCACCATAAGATTTTTTTCTTTTTTTAAATGTTTATAAAAGCGTAATTGGAAGGATTCTTATTTTATTCTTGGGGGGGGGGTTTCCAGTCTTGGTTCAAAACTAGTCTATCTTAAGTTTCGTCATAGTTTTTCTCAGTCTTTCCGAACAATATCAATATTGTACCTTAAATTAGGCTATGACAGCTTCCTTGGATAACTTTTCCAATTTGTCATTCATTAATAAACTTGTCATTTGACCTCTGCAATCTGAGCTAATGACAGCGTTATTCAATTTACCGCCTGTATACAAAATAAGTAACAGTTTGATGACAACTTCGTTGATTAGTGAACATTTGCTGTTGTGGGACTTGTCGTTGTCATGGTAATGTAATTATGGGATTTTGGGCCTTATAGAACAAACCAATGATTGTGTGTACTTTACTTTAGATTCCCGCCTTATTCTTAAAGGGAAATTAGTATTTCATAAATACAAACTGTACACGGACTACTTTACTTTAGGAAATTAAATTATTTGTGTAAGATTTTATAGAAACCATTGTGACTGGCTTTTACATTTAAACGCATTTCCATCGTTAGGAAAATTAATAAAGGGTTGCTGGTCTACTCGTCCACTGTACCTCCCTTATACTGACAAGAGACGCTGTTTCTAAAAAAATGTCATGCGTTGTTTCATATTTCTAAAACCGAAAGGCCTCCGAAACTCTAATGTTTACGTCGAGACGATGACGTGTCATTC
>NW_019059681.1:940767-1030412 GCF_000696155.1 Zootermopsis nevadensis
TCTTCTCTCGAACAAATTTATTTCTACGTCATCTTCTGTGGGGCAGAATACACATTATTTTATCTGTCTCTCAACTCTAAGAAATCACAATGTTGTCTTCACTGCCTAGCAGTGACTTTCATTTTGTTACAATGGCCTAATTATAAATGCTACGTTTCTGTAGTAATGTCGTTGTGTAACAAACCCGCTCTCTTCCCATCAGCTGTCATCTTTCAGATTATTATCAAGAAAACTTTTGTTTTGCAATGCCTACAGGTAGTCTGACTTACATTCGTAAGAATACCGTTCTTTGTAACCTGTCAGATAATGTTTCAGAAGTTGAGGAAGGGAGAAAATAAAAAAATTCCATTACGTAAACTTCTTTCTGAAGGCACCGTGATGTTCATGTTACGGCCTGAGGTCACGTGACTTTGCTAGGACGCTCAGGATTCCGACGAGAACATTCGTAAAATTAATATTTGATGAAAAAACGTCAAATAATTTAAAATAAATCGTTCACAAAAATACGTAAATGTTTACTTTCTACCAGCCTATCTGACGGTGTGTTCACGAACCAATCCATTTATCATTCTGAAGCAAGATTGACATTTAAGACAATACTAACGACAATTAGTTTTGCCTACTTTCAATGAAATACTTAAAATGATATTGTGAGGCTAACAGCATGTATAAATTAATAATCACATATTTTATTGATGTTTGTGTGGAGATTTTTACTAGGTTAGATTTTTCAGGTAGCATACAATGTACACGCTTAGCATCTGGCTAAAAGTGGAACCTGGGTACATCTGGAATACAATTCAGCGCTGTCATTTATCAACTCTAAACCCAGTAGTGCATAATAGGAGGGAAATTTCTTGTCGCTTTTCAAGAATGACCATGCTCCAGGCAGTTACATTAAGCAAATTATAATTTCCTGTATAATTAAAGTTACGGCCTATTTTTTGATTTTATGTTTTAAATTTGGAAAAAAAATAATCTTGCGAAAACGCTTTTAAATTTAATTGATCACTGTTTGTCGCTGTGTTTATCACACCAGACGGCTGAATATTCCTAGTTCCAGAGAAACAAAAGTAGCTTGTGTCAAAGCTATCTAAACATTCATTCACCTGAAGCAGCGTAAATTATGTGAGCATTCAATGATAGCGGCAGGCTAGCAGATTCCAACTCGTACGTAAAGATTCTCTGCATCACTTGGTTCGTGAGCTAATTCAGTCCTATTATATGAGATCACGTGATGTAATATTACAGGCCATGCTTTCAGTAGGTATTCATAGCATGCTTCGTCCACTACTACGAGATTATTTCTCAGTCTGATTTGACTGCCGCCGTGGCCTCAGGAGTGTCTATAAGCTGTGCGTCTGTACCACTCGAGGATATCTGCTGATAATACCCTTGGCTGTTCGCCAGAAGTACATTAAAATGAATATTAGAGAAACAAGGTGTGGCTACATGGAGTGGATTCATCTGACTGAGGATAGGGTCTAGTGGCGGGGCCTGAGTCGAAGAAGGGGGTAGTCAGACCATATGGTCGATACTTGACAGTTACAGTGTCATTCAATTACGTAGGTCGAAACCACTCTTAATGCGAATTTAAATAAATATAGCCATGTTAAAAAATTATTAATGTCCGGAGTGTTCATGATTTTATGTTTAAAACTAATTCTTCCCAGGACTATGGTTCTTTGATGCTGTTTTATGATCGAGCTTACTTAGTATGCAATCTAAACCTTATTAGGGCTTATGGACTGCGGCTTTCACCTGTGTGGATGAAATCCACACCCACACACATCAATGTCACGCTTCCCTGGAATATACTAACTGTCTCACACTGTACTTAAGTCACAGTCTTAAAATAAGTCTGTTTCTCCTGAGAACCAAAGTGAAATACGAAGACAGCATAAATTGAAACGTATAACGAGGCTATAGAAAATAACGAAAGATTCATGGTTACCTGCAACACAAAAATGATCTTACCAGCTAACCTATGTTATGCAAAAAGACAATGGTGCGAAAAACTAAAACTGGTATGGTGTAATAAAGATATCCGGTAATTTGTAAAAAAAATGTAACAGCACGAAAGTGAGCACATATAACTCTAAAATACTTTAATACTTTAATATAATTTCAATATATTTTATATAATTTAATTATACTGTTTATAAATCTCAGTACATTAAGGTTTCAAAGTACGTTAAACTTATCAGCAACTTCAACGTTCCGCGTTGATGTCATTCTTGCACGTCTTAATATGTAAACATTTCCAGTATTTTATACAGAATTTTTAGACGTGTCTGTGATCTGACTTTAAACAAAATTTCAATTTGGCAGCTCCAATCCGAAAAAACACGTCTTCACTCGGCCTTCATGGTGATGTTTTACTCTTTACAAAATGGATGATGTTAAGAAAAGTTACATGTCTATCTTACGCTGAGGTTAAAAATGTAATTCTGTCCTCATTGTCCAATACGTCTTTATATCATGATGCCTAATTGAGCACAGAGACAACTTTAACTTTGCCTCACATATTTGTCGAAGACCCTTTGCAACATAAAACTTCAAGACGCTAATGGCGCTATATCTCTTCCACTTCAGAAGTTCGAACGGCCGCTGTAGTAACATGATATAAAAACTTTCAATTGGTACAAAATTTATTATATGGTAACAGACACACGTACATAACAAAGCCTAAAATAAAATGGAAACTTCTCGCGAACGATGTCTACAGGTCAATTACCGTTTTCTAAAAGCAAGTATTGGAGCTGCTATTTCTTAATTTTAAATTGCTACATTCACTAACCCATATGGCGTTGAATGAGAGGATGATTTTGAATGCCGCTGTGTTAATTCGGATGTTGTTTAACAACTCTGTTCCAAATGAAGGTATTATAAAACCCTTAATTATGTGACATGATCATGTTTGTTTAATATCCATGGGTGTATGTAGGATTTGAGGTTATCACAGCGGTGAGTCTGAAGATGGCGGTCGTCTCGGTTGTTGCGCCGTGTAGTCTGGTAGAATTTTATCTACATTTCAGAGGTCCTTGTTACCTTCATCAGGTCCTGATGATGGAGGTAGCAAGGTCCTCTGAAACTTCGGTAAACTTCTACTAGACTACACGACACAACAAGCCAAAAGGCAGCCATCTTCATTCATTGGTTTAGAACGAAGCTTTATTGTATCCTGTGTCAATGTAGAGTGTCGTTTAAAATGTTGGAGGAAACCAATGCAAATTCTCACCGGTGACTAGGCCGAATTTCGAACTAAATAACTCCTGAAAATAAACCCAGAGTGCTAACTTCTCAGTAGTTATCTATAGGGAAGTGAAAGGAATGGGCGCCCCCTCAACACAGGTTCAGACTTTTACCGTTGCTCCAATCTGTTCGGTGTGAATGATGTATTTTTTGGGCAAGGATAAGGAAGGAAGCGATCGTGGTCTTTGTTCTTCCAAGTACTACATCGGAATTTGTCCGGGTGACATAAGCCTGGTGATCCAAATTGAGTCCGAGATCTCTAAGAATGCTAAGCAGGAG
The DNA here is from genome assembly GCF_000696155.1 of Zootermopsis nevadensis. Next base: position 944,302 of record NW_019059681.1, read on the forward strand.
TGTTAATCGCGTTACTCTGCAATTCTTACCACGTCTGTGTCCAGAAGTCTCTTCTGAACACTTTTTCCACATAATCCACAACTAATGCTGTTGCTACCATAATTACACAAAAGTCTTCTGTATTCGTGTAATTTCTTTTCTCTTCATTATTTTTCAACTCGTATGAGTTTTGTAAGCACAAAAGACAAAAACGCATTGACGCATGAGCAGAGGAATAGAATGCATGCCCTCCGTGTCAAAATGGCACATACAATGAATGCTGGAGCTGAAAGAATATGAGGACAGCCAGCCTCTATTTTGATCACGTCTGGAGAACTTCCGATATTATTAAATTATGAAAATTGTGCAGCGCTGAGCGAGCAAGAATTTCATGTATATTCGTGCAGAACTCACGTATCGTACACATTTTATTGGCAGAGCCTAAGTTTTCAAGCTGAGAGAACACCGCTAACTAGAATGGAATGTTCTTCCACGTTTGCTTTAATACACATCATACTTCAACTCCGATACGGAAACAGAATGTATGTCTAATATGTCAGCATTATTATTATTTTGTTGCATATCCTGGCTTCTTTACAGACAACATTAAATTTCATCTATCCTAACAATATACATATCAGAGATAGATGAAACGAAAGGGACATGTAGCACGCATGTGTAAAATGATAAAAACTTGGCCATATTATATTTTAGTTAGAAACTCTGACTAGAATAAGTCACTCTGTAGACACAGAAGTAGTAAGGAAGAAAATATTAAAATTGAACAAATAATGTAAGAGGTTGCGGACTGCAGTCAACTGGTTCAGGTGAGTGTCGACTATAATGAAATTTTGGTACCATAAAAGTCAATGTATTTACTTTGCCAGTTAACAACTATCAACTTCTTAAATAAAATATGAACTGCATGCACTTAATTAGCGATGTGTATTAACTAAAAAGTTATGTGACAAATGGAAGGAGACTATAATGCTTAATGGAATAGCGAATCGATGTCAAAACGTGATCATCTGTTTCCAATGCGCACAGTCATTAGTTACACGATTATTGTACGTTATAAAGTGTAGAACGACAAATCGAGTATGATGAGATTTGAGGTTCTCAAGGCGTTGAGTATGAAGATGTCTGTGTAATCTGGTAGATGTTTACAGATTATTCAAAGGTGTTTGTAGTCTTTATCATCAGGGTGGTTGTCACTTAAACCCTGTTAATGGGGGGATTAAGTATCTCTGAAACGTCGGTGTACTTCTACCATATTCTACAGCGAAATATCCCAGAAGACACTCATCTGAATCAGATGTCTCTGTTCGTGCTGAATTAAATGAAATCTGTGCTTAGCAGTTCTTTTACGTGAATCGTGTTTAGAAGGTTTAGAAAACCACGACTAAAAATGATTTTTTTCTGTGGTCAGATTGGTGTAGAGGAGAAACTGCAGAATATATTCCAAATGTCCACGGTTTGTATCTCAGTTTGGCTAATGACTATCCTGTTTGAGGTTTCTCGTCCTCCTCACTACCTTTGAGTAAATACCAGGATAGTATATTCAGATAGATTTCAACCACTTAATTCCAAATCCTCACTCACATTCCACTATTTTCCTTTTATCTCATCGAACGTTGAAAAACTTAAAAAAGACTGAGAATTAATAAAGTAATATTCATGTTGATTTTAATATTTCTGTTTGCTGTCCTATTCACACTAGTTTAAAGCGGATTTAGCGTCCTATCATAAACTGCGGACATATGATTACATCGTAGCAGTGCTTAGAATGCCATAAAATATTGCTGGTTTTCATGGTTCGTGCACACAAGTTTTTATAACTTTCCGTCATACAGGACTATTAAATTTGAGTTTAGTAGTTTAAACCTTTCTCTTTCTACATCAAGGTTAATTCATTCCCACATGCGAGTTGTGTCATTGATCTTAATGAGGCAGGAAACATGCCGGCAGAACGGAGAGGGAAAGGCTTGACCCAAATGATGTTTAGTCAGCGGCAAAACCGGACTCCGTGGGCTGGTCGCCAGAAAACTGCCCGGAATCGATGTAACGCCTACATACATAGATAAATGCTTTATATAAGCAGTAGGCCTATAGGTCCATTTGAAAATGCGGTGAAGTTCAAGATTTTGCGGAATGATGTAAATAGCTGTAAACACTTCTTATTCAGGCAACTCTCGGTTTACGAACGTTCGCTATAACGAACGTCATAATTCATTCAAAATTTCTTAAAGTCGCCAATAGAGTTCCTTATAAAACGAAATGCCAAACGTATAGTGAACATAATTGTAAGACTTAAATAAATAAACTTTTAAAAATGTATTTATTACAATAATTATCAGAAAATTATTATGATAATTATACTGAACAGTTCTTGGTTACTAAAACTAATCTAGCCAGTAAAAAACGTTCGTTTACATGCCACGCAGCGTGGCGTACGTTACGTATCGTTTACGATGAACCATAACGCATACATACATTATAATAAAATGTATTGTATAGACCATTCGATGTTTAGTACATGGTTTTAATGCTTTAAAATGGTTGCTGACGTATACGATATGTATCGAAAGAGCTCAGGAATGCAAGATACACATAACGAACAACGTCTTGGAACGGAACTCGTTCGTAAACCGAGAGTTGCCTGTATAAGATTGAGAAGAATTTTTTTCCCCCAAAAAATCGGAGTCACAGTTTCAATTTCTTATCAACTCGCGTGTCGCGAGTTATATCTGAGGAAAATTTACTGAAACTCATTGATAATATTTATATAGTCTACAAAACGTATCTCGCTATTACAAACAGATTTCATTCTACTCAGTGTTTTAGTCGCTAGAGAGGTATAGGTCATACCGCTACTTTTCCTAGTGCAGTCTTTCAATATCACGTTTAATTTCTGTTGCGATTAGCGTGCGTCTTTCCGAATGCTGACAGTAAGACGCATCGAACACCGCGACCGAATGGTTAGAACACCTGCTTTATATTTGGGGGTTTCGTGATCAAAATATCGGCCCAAAGACAAGCAATTTTGGTTGATGTTTTTGCGTGGTTTCCCTCAGTTCCTCCGGGAAAATACTGGGTTATAATATAGGTTTAATATAGGCCACAACTGTTTTTTTCCATATTCTTTCCAGTTCATTTTTATTAATCACCTAATATTCGACGCTATATATGTAGTCTTAGGTACTGAATGCATCGCTAAATAAAGTTCAATTAAATAAATAACAGTAAAACGTGTCCTAATACTTGATTTTACATTTTTAATAAACGTTTACTCACAGCGATGGTTACTGACAAACACGGATGATATTTTAAAAAAATTGTCTTTTGATATGAGATTACTGTATCTGATCACACATAGCAGCACAATATTACAAGAACTATACGTGGGCAGCACAAAGCACAACGACAGGCTGTGGATTCAAAACCCCTGGTCTAAAGCAAGTTAAGTGGTGTAGGTAAAACCTTCAATTAAGAACAGAGGTTGTGGGGAATGTCGCATGAGTACACAACACTGTTATAATGATTGGTTTAACCACGTAAACTATGACATGCCCACATTCTATTAACGCTTTACAGAACAGTGATAACTGTACGTACGACCTTATTTGATATTGATTAGCTCTACATTTAACCCTTAGATTATATTAATATGTTACGTACGATACACGGAAAAATGGCTACTGTTTCCGTGATAGCTTTATTGATCTACTTGGTGGAGATCCGTTGAATTTTCTGAGATAGAAACTGAATTTTTACTACTTATATGAACAGCTGTGGGTTTTCAGGACACTGGTTCCCTGTTAGTTTCATATTGTAGAGTGCAAATATATCTAACAGTCTAAATATTCCAGTTTTTATTAATAATTCTAAAGGTTTAAGATTTGAGGTTTCCACAGCGGTGAATATAAAGATTGCTCTCTTCTGGGTTGTTGCGCTGTGTAGTCTTGTCGATGTTTACCAACGTTTCAGAGGTCATGCTGCCTGCGTCATCAGGCTCTGATGACGGAGCCAGCATGACCTCTGAAACGTTGGTAAACTTCTACCAGACAACACAGCGCAACAACCCAGAAGACAGCGATCTTCACGTCTAAAGGTGTTGCTTTACAGTATAATAACGAACGCCCTTTGAAGGCAACTGAATAAATGTACACGTTCTTCAACTGAATATTTAGTTCATGTTTCTGAGAATCTAAAGAATAAATTTCAGTGCATTCTGTTACAGTGAAAAGTTTGATATCTGTTAGTGCTCGTAAAGCGAATACTCCCTCTCACAACATGTGATTTTATGTAGCATCTTTACAGTATAATGAGCAGAACCACCCGACACGCCATTAGATATGCAATGAATTGTAATAGATGAATGCTGAAGTTCCTTTCATCAACTAGTAATACTTCTGTTCGTGTTTCTGAGAAATGATAGAACCAATTGCTTTGTAGTCGGCATGTTCTGAAAGGGTCTGGCATGAGAACACAGTTTAACTGACAGGTTATGGAATTTACCAAAATATATGTGGTCGTAGTTCTTGTACAAGACTGTTCAGGTTATATATATATATATATGTTCACTAAAACATATTAATTAAAAACACATTTCTGCTGTCCATTTCGCTTGAAAATATTGAACACTAAAAAACAGAATTCTTGAAGTTCTAGCAATTATTCAGTTTCATTTTGTCATTTTTTCTAACATTCAAAACGTTAAAGTTCAGGCTGTTATAAAACAATAATTCTGCGATTTGTTTCTGCTAGCGTAAAACAAGGTCTCTTGGGCCTACTTTAAGGGAAGAACGCAGAATAAACGTAACGTGTTTTGAAATTAAGTGATCAATAAGATATTCCAACTTAAAAAACTTAATTAATGGTAAAATTATAACAGGTCTTATCCATTTAAAACAAAAACGTATTTTTTCTAAATACCATTCAATACATACGTCAAAGAAAACAGCGCGCTTCCATTGCAAAGGTCAATTGGTTAATGCTGTTTAGAAACATAATTGCTGTTTTTCTGTTAATCATAAGAAAGTAATAAACTGTGGGCGAAATGCAAACAGAATTACAATATATTAAAGCAGGTGTTGCGTATAGTTAGCATTTTTCTTTAAAAGGTAGTCAAGTAACGTCGCGATTTATAAAGATCACCCACCGTTGAGATAATTGCGAAAACTAGGAGGCTGAGATGGATTGAAGATTTAGCTTTGATGAGAAGACACTGGATTTAGGTGGAATTTTAGAAATGCCTACCTAAACACAAAGAAAAATAAGATAAAATAACATTAAGGTGAATCTTACGAAGATAACTTGTGAGGCCGTGTGGTTACTTTAGCTGACTCACGATCGTGTCTAATGGCAAGCTTTGGTAAACCACGAACGATTTTTCGGACGGTGCTTTGTGATTCTAAGATTGGCTTCAAGAGGACAGAGAGTGAGGCAGCAAATGCAGGACAGGACAGCAAAAGAATATAAAATTAACACTGTTGACTAATATCTGTCCCTCTCGTTCGAAAGTTACTGAACGTGGGCAAATGATATATGCCATTGATTATTGGTACTATGAAACTTGACCAATTAAATGATATTTACAGACTCAGTTCTCGGTACATAGGCCTAAAATTACGTCAGCAGAACTCTAACTACGTAACACATTTGCAAAATAAACTAATGTTTTTGCGCTCTTGTGAGTAAAGTCCCTACATCTGGCAAAGTCTCTTTCTGCCAGATAACTAATGAACACGTGTGGCTGTAGGTATAATAAAACATTTGGGTTGGATGTGGTAACCAGAAACTAGCATTCAACTACTGTCGACAAAATAGGAAACATAATTATTTAAGAGAAGTGTGGTGACATGCATCATGCATGGGAAATGGAAAACGCATGCAACAATTTAGTCACAGAACCTGTATAGAAAAGAACTTGGAAATGTTAAGGCCATTTAAAGGAACATTATTAAAAAGCAAATTAAAGAAAATGTATCTGAGGCTGTGTACTTGATTCAGTCTCTATCTCGATATCACAGGATAAAGTCTTGTGGCCACGGAAATAAACACCTGTTAAAGGAGACGGAGTTTTTGAACATCTGGGAGACTATTAGCTTCTCAACAAGAACTTTGATCAACGAAATTAGTTAGACGTAATGAGTTGGCAGTTGGGCCGAATCTCCGTCCAAAACTCCTGCGGGATGTATAAAATTATTTACTCTTCGAGAAATACGAGTAATACTGAATCGAAACAGTTCAGAGGATATCATTTCTAAAAGGCCTTTTTATTAATGTCATAGGTAATATGAAATGTGCCAGAATTTGAGTATCTGAGAACTGAAATAACAAATAGGAATTATCACTCGCCGATTCTGTGGTTCATTTCAGAGTTCGTAATAATTCTTGAGAGAGTGAAATTTTCTCTGTAATCTTCCCCGAATAATTAACATTGTTGATACGAAAATCTGTTTCCACGATCCACAGTTCGAGACCTAATGACTACAATAGTACGTCCGGTCCATACCACTTTTCCAAGATTTTGTAAGTTTCCAGTCGCTACCATTTAACTCCTGAAGGCATATTCTTCTAACCGAATTTTACCAGTCAGTGCTTGAATCAGCAGACTGACACATTGACGGACACATGCATAAGTCGGTCATGGGGTGTCGAAAAAGGAGGATATTTATCTCGGCATCCTGAAACATAGTTAACGGTGAAATCATGGCGGTAATGAATTTAATAACGACCTAATTTTACTGCTTCAATATTAGCGTTTATGCAGCAGATCGCGGACCACGGTTGGGATCCCAGAAGTTTAAAGGATGATTTCAGACTGAGAGCTCGTGTTTATTTAATAGGCGCAGATATCGAAGTGTGTTCAGAAAGCGCCTTGGGCAGCATCAAAGTTATGAGCCGGAACAGCAGAGTAACTTGGGTCGATGCCCTTGGTCAACATTCGCCCCTTCCCGGTTATCGCTCCATTGGTTTACTGGTGATCGTTTGATTTGCTTTAGAGTGTCAGTGGGAGGGGCAAGGAACTGCAGTTTGTGGATTCTAAACTGTAGACACACACACCAGTCTCGTGCGCAATATCCGTTTCAGAAAACTAGAAGGGAAACAGTGATGGACTCAACATGCTCGATTAGTACAAGGGTTTGAAAATAAAGGGCTTACGAAACGTCTCGTAAGGTTCTTTTACATGCCGTAAATCTACGACATGAGTCCGCCGGCTTTACATCTCCTCCGAAAGAAGTTGTGCTATGGTTTTTTATCACCCTTAAAAATCCATCGACCTAGGCCGGGATTGAACCTGCGAACCTTGGGTCTAGTGGGGAGACGCTAACCACTAGTTCACCGAGGGCGGACAGGTTTTGTAACTTACTCTTCATTATTTGTTTCCATATTTGCTCAGGATAGAAAATCCTGGTTGGATTTTATTGAAAATTTTCAGTTTTGAACACAGCTCATTTATTATATATCAGCCTTTGGTTATTATAAAAGACACAAAGTCCTCAGTACTCTGACTGTGTGCCTTTCATCAGGAGAATTCCAAGCGTACTTATAGATACTGCGATAGTGGAACGTTGTAGGCCTATTCTTGACAATTAGGTGTCTTCACGTGACAAGAAGTGCTGATGTAACCACATTATTATTAATACAGCTCGTAATTTCATGCAAAATCCAGTTTTCCAATGTTCAATTTGAAAATTGTTTCTCTCCCAAATTTTATATTGAAATTTTCTAACAAAATTGTTAGGTACATGGGGAATGGGCCCGATACATGCTCTAGCTCGTCATAAAAGTTTTCTTTGTATCGTCGCTTTTATCCTCAGTTGATACATGCACATTTAGAAATACAATATCACACCAAAGGTCTCTTATTATTATGTACTATCTAAGACTCGTTCCACACAATTTTTAAACTTAATTTATGAACACGTGCCCTTGACTTCGGAGCTCCTGAGGGCGTTAAATTTCTCCTATCGAAATTGTCGTTTATAATTAACATATTTTATGACGGATTAAAAATTAATTTAATGAGGTCTATAACTTTTGTCACGTACGAATGTTATAAAAAACACTATGGGTGCACATTATAAAAATACTTCTTCCGAGATCCGGACGTAGATTCCAGAACAATATTAACATCGGCGAAAGTTCAGGTTGTCGCGGCGATGTGTATGTAGATGGGATGTTGGGTCGTGCGGTCTGGTAGAATTTTATCGATGTGCCAGAGGTTTTGTTGCATCCGTTATCCGCGATGAGTCTCGATTTTATGGAAACAATGAGTGAATGTGTAAACAGGAACCATCTGGCTCAAGATAGGGTCAAGTGGCATGCTCAAATCTTCTGGGATACTGAGATACTGGGAACGACCCGTTGTTCAAGTGCCTGAGCACTGTGGGTCCCAACTTTTCGTTGGCTCGATCTATAAACATTCGGTAGGACTCCTTGGACGGTACAAGGCCCACGCCTCAGACCACGCGGCCACTACGGACCCCGCTCAAATCTTCTGATCCCATAAAAGATGCAAGAATATTTCTCCAACAGCTGAGCAACTATCATCATCGCAAGACTGACACTGATAAATATGAAGGATTGTTCATGGTTTGGTTATATTCATACCGAGTTTACCCATCTCTTCGCTATTATCTGCAGTTATTTTTTGACGTGTGACTGCTGTGGTAAGGTAGAGTCAATTAAGATAGATCAGAATGAATTTGAATATATCGTTTATGTTTATTTTCAGCTACTCTTCCGGGAAATTGTTATAATATTCCCGGGCTCAATACAAGTCTACGGCCGAAATTCGAACCGGGAACCTGTCTAACGCTTATTGTACTCGTGCTGCTGTGCCAGCCTCGTTGGTTTCAATCTGCAATACGCCATGGAAATGACTACCGTCTCAACTGTACTGAATGTTCTGACATTGGCAAACGCTTCAAAAATAAATTAAAACATTCTAACTGGTGTAATTAATGACGTCAATGCTTCCTCTTACGTGTACTGCAATACAGCACTATTGTACAATGTGTGTTGAAATCATATATATATAGTCCTATATATCACGCAGGAGAACCCGCAATTTACAATCTATGTATTAACATCCATTTATTCAAACTTTCGTTCGCACGTGATGTCAAATTCATAGAAATAAAGACAATTCAGCATAACTCTCGAAAATGTCAGAAACAGCAGCCATTTGAGGTACGTGGTGTTAAAAGTGATTTAATTTCTATTTAATTAGTGATACAAAAGGGAGCTTTGGTAATTGGTTTACATTCGCAAAATAACAAAAATTGCAGGTAGCATCATTATTTCTGAAGGATAATAGAGAAAATCTATTGTTCTTTCCTTTTTGTTAGAAATAAACAGTTCTTAAATGCAGTGGGTTGCTGTGTCATCAAAACACGAACCATGGGCGTAGGTGTAATGCGGCCATTTTTTCCAGTTAATAAGGTTAGGATGTGCTTCTAGCATTTGTGACTTGCATCAAATGCCACGTATATTCTGTTAGACTAATATTAAGGAACACTAATGGCAGCAGTCAACGTCCAAATCTTGCATATATCGTTCGAATAATTTCCTCGCAGTAGCCCATGGCCGAAGAGTTAAGTACAGCTAGAAAGAAAGTCAATCATTGCACATAATTCTGATCTAGTTCGATCTCATCCACACAAATTGTCTCTCTAAGCAGTCTTTAAATTAATCATCTACTTCTTGATCTTTCATATGTTCGCTTTACCACCGATCTGTATTTCCTACCTCCCCCATCCTAGTTACGTCTACATGTCAAGCCTTTGAACTCCTACATCTCATCACTGAAATCAATATAATAGTATAATATTCAAAATCACCCAATTTTCCCCTCTTGGATTCAAATACTTTGCCGAGAATTTCTTTTCAGACTCTTGCGAGATATGTTGTTCGCTCAATGAAGGAATCCTATTGTTACAACCACACAAAATAACCGGCAACTTTGCCGTTTCATATAGGCTATTTTGTAATGGAGAACTATGTAATAAACGGGGAATTATTATCAACCGTTTCCCGAATGTATTCTTTTTGCGTGATAGTACATTTGGAAATATTGTTCAGCTGAGGTAAAGTTCGTGTCGTCCAGCTGTAATGCAGTTGGCAATACTGGAAAAAAAACGACAAAACAAACAGTATCTTATATTTCACTTAAAGTACCTCTAATCCTACTTAAAATATAGATATTTCTTTAAAATTAGTAAAAAAAATACTGTACTATTGGGCTCATGCATATTTAATTATTTAACGCCCGGTTTTATTTCAGTATCATGAGAAGCATCAATGTTCTATCCACTGTAAAAGCTGCCGCCAATGCCCAGTGATTTGCGCCTGCAATTTCACTGATTTATCCCATACTTTGGCTCCGAGGACTACAAATTAAGGTCTCTCATGGTGTATAACTTAGGAAAATCACGGGAATGTTACGCGTTTTTCGCTGTACGCGTTTCCGATATACGCGGCGACTTGCAGAAACGCAAACTCCGCGTATAACGAGAGTCCCTTTGTAACATACTTCTGTAGAGAAGAGACTTGCCACAGCATAAATCAGTTACTTAGACAAATTATATTGCATACCCGCATAATTCTTTTAAAAAGCCTAAGGCATTCTGCTGCTAAATGTTTCTCTTAAGCTTTAATAAATTCTATATTTACTTTCGTCATTATGGCTATTCTGTGCTATACATTAAATATATTACGGCTCTCAGTTGGGAGGTGTGCATACCGGCCAGGGTCACGCAAATGGAAATATAAACCATATTTTCGTGTACAAGGACATAAAATATAGGCATAGTCCTTAAGGATTTAAAACGGTTGTTATTTCGTTCTCCGAAGTTGTACGACGTTTTGCCTAAAACATTAAGGAGCCATTATTATTATTATTATTATTATTTAGTGTTCTGTCTGACGACAGGTTCATATGAACAGGATCCTTCCATCCTTTTCTCGGACTGGGACCTGTTCATATACGTTCTTGGCAGATGATCCAGAAGTGGTTTGCCATTGCCTTCTTCTGTGTGTGAATGGAGTAATTGTTGGGATGCCACGGAGGAAAACCCCGGGTTGCCTAGACCACGGCCTTGCCCAACACAAGTTATAAATTCGGGCCCGAGACCCCAGGATTACAAGGCCAGCGTTCTAACCGCTAGACCACCACTAATAATACGTAGACTCTCACTCGTACTACATCCAACATCAGTCCTCCAGTTACCACAGTGTTGTTGTCCACGAAATACAAAAACATGGCTTCGTAATGGCCTCCAACATCATAACTAACTAACTAACGAGATGGCTTAGGGAACCCGAAGGTTCATCATCGAACTAAACAAAGCCCTTCACCAGTCCAGTAAAATCCAGTCGCCATCAACTCCTATCTTCCATAGATCCCGCCTGACATTTTCCTCCCATCTACGTCTAGGTCTCCCCAACGATCTCTTCCCCTCAGGCTTCCTGTTCTATACCCGGTGCACACCTCTCGCCCACTCATGCGCGCCACATGCCCCGCCCATCTCATTCTTCTTGATTTAATCACGCTGACAATATATTGGAGAAGGAGTACAAATGTTTAAGCTCATTATTATGCAGTTTTCCTCACACCCAATTTTCTTATCTCGTCTCTTGTTACCACGGCATGAAGCGTCCACTGGTTGCTGATGGATGAACAACCTCCAGTTATAGAGGTTAGCTGCGAATATGTCGAAAAAGCAGTCGCGGACAGCCGACAAAGGGTGGTCTTCCAGCTTGGGGGTTGGCCGTGAGTCTAACAACCATTCACCGTATAAAACTGGATTGTTACGAAAAACATAACCAAAAAGCCTCTTAACCGGCCTCCAACATCATTGTTTGATTGTCATCAGTCTTCCGATTGGTTTGATGCGGTCCTCCATTTTCGCCTCTCTTGCGCCAATCTCTTCATTTCCACATATTTTTTTCAGCCCACATCCTCAAAAATCTGCGTCACATATTCCAACCTTTGTCTCCCCCTACAATTTTTCTCTTCAACTGTTCCTTCCATTACCAAATTAACCAAACCTGGGTGTCTCAGAATGTGTCCACTATCATATCTCTTCTTCTGGGAAGATTTTTCCATAGACTTCTTCCTTTGCCTATCCTGTCTAAGACCAGCTCATTTCGTACTTTATCAGTCCACTTAATTTTCAACATCCTTCTATAGCACCAAATTTCAAATGCTTCTATCCTTCTTCTTTCTGGCTTTCCCACTGACCATTTTTCGCTTCCGTATAGCGCTGTGCTCCAAACATATAACTTCAGAAAAATCTTTCTTAATTCCAGGTCAATGTTTGACACTAGTAGACCTCTCTTTTTGAAGAAGACTCTTTTTGCGTGTGCTCCAACATCATAGTTTCATAAAATTGACCAAATGATCCAGAATCTGTACTGTGGACTCACGTACAAACGCACAGGCACATGGAAATGAATTGCCCTTCAAAGCAATTTCCGAAATAACTGGAATCCTGAATCTAACGAAGCACAGAGCGTGTCGTTTCACACCGTGCCGCAAGTTCACCCAGAGGTAGAGAGCAATGCTCGATAACGTATAGATGAGTACGTATTCGTACCATCTCAAGTGTTATGAAAGCAAGGTAAACGACCTCGCGGTGAATCGACTGGTGTACGTGACCAGTTAACTTGTAACTGCAGTTAAAACGCGTTAGATCTACTTTAATTCTGTTCAGCAGAACCTTGGTCTTATGGCTGCGCATATGCAGAAAGATCATTAATTTACCCATGTTTCTGTGTGAAACATGTCTGTAATTTAATAATTCAATTCAATTCAATTAATTTATTTACGTGTTTGCCAACAGCAAGAAGCCAATAACAGGCAAACACTGATAATATATACAATAATAGTGAAATAAAAATTAAAAATATTACACAAACGGATTAACTAAACTTATAAATATACAGTATTAAATATAACTGCCAAGTACAGGCAAACCCAAAATAGAAACAATATTAACACAGAGCAAAAAATGAAGGAATATAAATAAAAACAAAATAATCCACGTAGGGAACACTAATATAATTGTAAAACTTTAAAAAATATAAAAAGACAGATAACCAAGCTAGATCATTTCCCTTGTTGAGAACGTTCGCTCAAGGGAGACAATGTTTGTGCTAAATACGTCCAAAGATTTACATACGTCATTTGCAGCGATGACGCACCTGGCTGAAGGACTATGCCTTAGTGCACTGCTCACACTAAAAGTAGAAAATTCTCTTATTTGCCTCGCCGGCACACGTAAACCAACAGCGTCCATAATGGAATGGCAATTTATTTTGCCCTTAAATACATTAATAAGAAATAACGCATCGAGATGTCGTCGTCTGGAATAAAGTGTTCTAAAATTTAAAGTAGATAGGATCAGTTCATATTTTCGGGGGATATTAAACTGGAAAAATCGGTAATTGCATAAACTGGCAAATTTTCTTTGAATATTTTCTAATTTATTAGAATCTGTCTGTGTAAGATTATTCCAAACGACCGAGGCATACTCAAGCTTTGACCTAATTAAAGCATTATATAAAACAACAAGGCTGTCTAGAGAGGAAAAATTATAAGTAATAAAACGAATAAGCCCTAAGGTCCTTAGTGCCTGGGAATGAACACAATTTACATGACAGTGAAAATACAGTTTACTGTCTAACAAAACACCAAGATCTTTTATACAATTTGTACGCAAGATTAAAAAGTCACTAACAATGTAATTAAAATGGATACTGTTGGTTTTACGTGTGAACGATATAATTTTGGTTTTCTCTATGTTAAGTTCCATATTGTTATCATTACACCACTCATGTACGGAATTGATATCTGCTTGAAGAGCTCTGCAGTCATGCACAGATTTAATATCGTGATATAGTTTCAAGTCATCGGCAAATAAGAGAAATTTAGAATACTTAATTTTGTCGCAAAGGTCGTTAATAAAAATATTAAATAAGAGAGGTCCCAAGGTAGAGCCTTGTGGAACTCCAGATAACACCGCGTAGAGAGAAGAAGACTGTCCTAAAATGCGAACAAAGGCAGATCTGGATGATAAATAACTTTGGAACCACTTGACATAAGGAGAAGATAGTCCAAATTTATTTAGCTTTTTCAAAAGAATAGAATGCGGGACTGAATCAAAGGCCTGCCTAAGATCAAAATACACAGAGTCGATCTGTCCCTGTGAACAAACAGACGGCTGAACATCATTAAGGTAGGTAACTAAATTAGTTACCGTAGATTTTGATTTACAAAAACCATGCTGACTGGGGTGTAATTTGAATTTGAAATAAAAGGAAAGGTGATCATGAACAATGCTTTCAAAAATTTTGGAGAGGTTATTAAGGATCGAAATAGGCCTATAGTTAGATACTAAGGCGCTGTTGCCTTTCTTAAAAATCGGCACAACAGCCGCTCGCTTCCATAACAAAGGAAAGTTCCCACTAGATAAACTAAGGTTGAAAATATAGCGTAAAAGAGGAGTTAAAATCTCAGAACAACCTTTTATGACGAAAGTCGGGATTTCATCGGGTCCGACGCATTTCGTCGAACGGAGACGACTAATTGCCCGCGTAACATCATCAACAGAGATACGGGGAATATTCAAAACATCAGAATAGGCGAAGTCAGAACTAGTCGTAACATTAACGCAAGAAGGGGAGTTAAAAACAGAACGAAAGAATTGTGACTGTATTAAGCTTTGAGATTTTATTAGGCGACATTAACGTGATGAAAATACGTACTAGTGTAAATTATGAAATTAATTAATAAGTAATATAATTATTAGCCTAATTTATGGGTTTTGTTAGCCAAACAGCAACGAAATAAGCGACTATTCGAAATTAAGCGGCCAAGTTCCATCCAAAACCACTTATTTATTTTCGTTTTACTAGACAAAGCTCAGTTTATCTGCAGCGTCTATTACCGGCTCGAAAGAAGGAAAAAATTATAATACGTTTATTTGCATTGTCTTTCCAATTAACGTTCATCAAATTTGACACAGCTTAGGTCTCCATTATGACGAACCCGGACCTCCGACTCCTGCAATTTTTACCACTACCAAGCTGCAATAACAGCTTGTAGGCCTATGTTCTTGTTTGGCCTCCTTGTATGCTGAGCCCACCAAATCGACCTGCGCTGAACTTAACACTTTTTAACCTCTAATCTGCATTGTAATTTCTTGTATTCATTAGATGTTTTGATAGAAACGCCTCAGTGTAGAAATTATCTTTATTAGAACATCCTGAGATATTTTGCACGCATACAACTCTAGACATTGTCTGTACTCCTCACTGATGGCGAACGCATGGACGGTGGTTCTTAGTATTCTAAATGTTTTCCCTCACTTTCTAAGAAAGATGGAAGAAATGTTTCGTTGATTTTATGCTGATTCTCATTAACATCGAATAGGTCAGAAGTAACATTACGACTCTTTGGATTCTGAACCTATAAATCGTGAGTTAGCTACATTCTTTGATTTTATCATAATTTATTCTTAAATAGACGTGACTCAAATTGAACAGTGGCATGTTAACAGAACAGCTGAATGTGAATATCCTATTTGCAAAAAACATTTTTAAATGTCAGTTACTGGAAAACTAGTACTAAAGAAAAGTTTACAATGCTAATAAGGAGCATAGTAAGTGCAGAGACAAATCTCCGTTAACTTCAACTACTTTCACCATCCCGAGTTCGGAGTCCTTATTATATTATACCGGTAATTGTATGCAACTGCTGAATCACTTCAATCTGGCATTCATAAAGAAAGAGAAAACAGGCCAAATGATGAACCTGGTTTCTTTCTTATAATCAATCGGTACTTAACGCAAGTTTCAGTACAAGCCTAAATTCTTAAAATTCACATGCATGAATTACTTTCCTATACAAACCGAAGATGTCGCTGTTAGGCAAAGGTTGTTTATTAGCCTGTCGAATTCAATGGACCATTTATTTTATTTATTTATTGTTTATTTAATTATGCCTCCAGTATCTCAAATTATATAGCGAAGAATGACAGGATGTTTAATGAATATTGAAATGAAAAGGATATGAAAGGAAGCGGTCGTGACCTAATGTAATGTACTAACCACTCATTTACCTTGAGAGACTGAGAAGAATCACGACAAATCTTAGTTTGAACAGCCGGATTTTTGGTCGAGATTTGAACCAGGTGCCTCCCGAATACGAAGCAGACATGCCAAGCCCACGACGCCTATGTTCGGTAGTAACTCCATAGGGACGTGTCCTCCTTGGAAAGCCTATAGTTATTCACCTGGTCGTAAAATTCCTTGCCGTGTATTATATCTAAAATTTCATTGCTGTGTTCAGAAGATCTCGTCACTGCCGAAGATACTTGTAATTCACTGTTACGTGTACTGGTGGTTCTCGTTAACTCCTTACCGAAGACAGTTCTGTTCTTCTTCAGTCAAGACACGAGCACTCTTGTCACGGACTGAGAGATCTTCACACTGCACTTGAAGAAACATAAAGTCTGAAGAGTAATGAAGTGAAATGAAAACACAGAATCCTGTGAAATTTTGATAACGTTGTCCCAAAATGAAGAAGTACGTATAACATTGTAATTTAAACGTGTGTTCCAAATATGACAATCCAGACTTAATTTGTTTTACAGAGCTGTGTGTATGGAATTTTAACCAGACTGTTTACAGTATAATACTAACTAACTTCAGACCTATATCCCGACAAAAGATAGTGGTTATCTAGCCTTTGATAGCGCTAATAATGTCTCTGGTTAATAAACAAAATGGTGAGATCACATAACAACACATCCTGCAGAATGAATAGCTCCGTTTCTCGCCACATTAACAATTCGTCTCGTTTGATATATTCCAGATGCTATAACGCTCAATAATTAAAAGTTTTTCTCAAAGAAAGTAATCCTATTCAATCCAATTACATTCATAAAAATTAAATGAAATATCATTCCAACGAAGACTGATTTCTTAGAGGTATGGACTGAATTTATAAATGTTGTCTAGTATGTGCAAACTCAAAAAAAAAAAAAACTAATTGGGAACTTGTACTGGTTTTCTGGGTCGCGACACTGCGTAGCCTTGTAGGTGGTTACCAACGTTCCGGAGGAACATATCGTCTCCATATTCAGGGTAATCACCTACTTACAGAACTAGACGGCGTTACAACGCGAATCACAATATAAAGTTTTACTGCAGTGTAAACGTCACATCTCCTATAATTTATTGAGGATATTTGCAAGCTTCTGAAATTAAATAAATCAAATAAATGGCCCATCACATCTTTCAGACGTATAACATACTGATAAAACTGTGCAGATACAATAAATAAAAACTATTCTAACAAGGCGGAGGTGAGAATAATCGCAGAGATATTCTACAATATTTAGAAATGAATCGCATACACAAAGAAGCCTGAAGCTATAATATTAGTATTTGCTTGTGTATATAATATTTTATTAATGCCAGCTAATATATAAGGTCGTGAGAATAAATAGCACAGAACTTCAATATTTTAATAAGCAAATACCTTTACATTAAAGGAAGAATCAAAGAATAGAATTAATTACCGTCCCTAGCATGGCATTAATAAGACTAATGAGCAATACCGACATAAGAAACACTCTTCTGCTGACACAATAATAAATCATAGAAATTCATTCTATCGTCGAGCACAAACATGGGGCCATTAAGACGATGCTACAAGAAATGTAAAATACAGGACATACTTCCTTCCAAGGATTAGCTTACAATTGTATTCCTTTTGTGGATCCCACCGAAATCTATTCTCCTTCGTGAGTTTTATTTCAAACTGGATTTTAATTATTTTTCTTTCGGCATTCTTTCTCGATAATCTACCCACTTCTGTCAGTGTGAACGTGCTTTGTCTTATACAGCAAACACTATAGACCTATACAGACCCAGAAACCCATCCAGACTAATACAAATCTTAAAACATTTAATATTTTTTCTGCATTTTATGTTTCATACCGTACGCACTCCTGCTTCGTCTTCAGTAGGTACAGGGTTCATTTCAATTCCAGGAGGCTGGCTAAACAGACTAATGGTTTTTCCATGTACCTCCAGACAAATGTCAGGATTGTGCCTTAAATTAGGTCACGACCGCTTTCTTCCATATTCTTTCCACTTAATTATTCATTGTCATAATAATCCGGACGCCATGGTCTATATGCTAAGCTACTGAGCAGCACCTTTGAATAAACCACATGTGGTTACAACTGTCAGAACAAGGTAATTACTGGTAAGTAATATAAAGCATAGTTGGCAAGAAAGGAAGATTATCCAGAATAACAAAAAACATTTATTAGCAGAAGAAACACCTTACGCGTACTAATAGGTACTACAAACGTATTTTCGAGCAGTTGTGAGCACTAACCTCAGAAAACCTCTAAGTGAATAAAGCACAGGTTGATAGGTGCAACATTTAGAACAGGAGTAATAAATAAAGTAATGTTCAGTCAGAAGATTGATGCATGAGGATCGATTGTTGATTTCAGCAAGATGTTTATCTTCGCCTTCACGTCCAGGAAGTATGAGAAATAGGTAACGGAATCTTCCTTTGAGGGTAAAGCAGCCGAAGCATCTATCTGACGATTCATCTCCACCTACCGCCTTCACTGCAGTATCTTATATCTTATAATCTTACGCTGTGGCCAGTTCCGCATCGTCACGTGTTTGATATAGTTCGGTACTAAAACTTGCAAGTGTAATTAAACTTGTTCTCTCGCCAGAAGGGTACAACACAGATTGAAGGTGTTTGACAAGAAAGTTCTGAGGAGAAGATCCTGACCTAAGAGAGGGTATAAAAGAGGAATTTTAAAACAAATTCATAATGAGGAGCTTCGTCAATAATAGTTTCCGTTACTGTGATCAAATAAACGACAATAAGGGGTATAACATGTAAATTAGTAGACATGAGAAAAAGTAGAAATACTTAAGAAATTTTAGTCACGAAACCTAAAAGAAATAGACATTTGGAAAGAGATTCAGACGTTGATCAGACTAAAATGTGGAAGTAAACCTTAAAGTAACAGGGGGTAAGTTTGTCGAATTCAATTGGCCGTGGATTGAGTTTATTTGCAGGCTTTTGAAGACGGTAATGAACATTTGATTCATGAATTACGGCGTACTACTTACCACCCAAGTCAAATTGAGCCTCTCAAGAACGACTTTGCTCCATGTAATTAGTTAACTATTGTGATAAATTTGTATGAAGTTGTTTAAAACGTTTTAGGCTTGTGATTTAAAATAACTGGAGAAGAATTCACACCAAACAGCATTTCAATCTTGTGTGCAATTGTAAAATTCCTGAAAATTATTTTTAAATTTTGAAACCTATAAAATATCATTCAATGTGAAGATCGTACAAAGTGACACTCTTTGGTACTTAAAAGCACGGAGTAATTGACATTCGCTGGGCCCCAGTGTGTGTGTGACAGTTCTGATCCGGACTCAAATACAGCAAATAAAAGTGTCGCTGTCACCTACAGTGCATTAATATTCTTCCGCCGCTTTAGACTACTTCATGCAGGGGACTTGCATTGCATTCCTGTCGTGAACTAAACTAATTAACGTGCTCGGTTTGAACATTCATTAACCCCCGCAGGCATTTGAGCTCATCACAACTGGCTAGTTACTTCCATTATGGGCAAATAAACAGTTCTATGCAACTGCCACTGCATTTCATAAATAGTTTTAGATTACACAAACAGGAACAGAACAAAACATACAATAATTCAATACATAGTCGGAATTGAATTCTGGACTATGAAACGTTTACTGAATGAGAGCTAACTCGTCATTTTATCTGTGGGTTGTTAAATTGTAATATGAGAAATGATTGAATACACTGAAATTGGACAGCTGAATAATGTGTTAGTGTTATTGTGTATAACCATGCTAAGTGTTTATTATGACATTTATTGATTTCAGCATCAGTAGCAACACCTTTAATCAAACTGCTGCATTAGCAAACAAGCAACAAAATAAAAAATTAATGTGGTTGAAATGCTGCATTGACTTAAGACTAAACTGTTCTTGATATCCTAATAAATAATAATAAATATAAGGGGTACACAGGATGTATCAGGAATATAAGAAATGGTTTCAAAATTTTGGGAGACCTACTAGTTGGTCAATCTTCAAAGACTGCGATTCGAGGGCGTAGATTTAATCCAACTGGCCCAGCATGGCTTCCAATGGCGGGTAGTTAGAGCAAAATAATGTACCTTTGAGTTTCATAAAAGGCTGGAGAATTTCTTAACATCTGACTGACTCATAAAGGACTCTGCTTTATGGAGTTAGTTACTGATGATTTGTTGTCACCAACAAACTAACAAAAAATATAAAGACCTCTGAAACGTTGGCTAACATCAACCAGACTACACAGCGCAACAACCCAGAAGACAGGAATCTTCATACTCACCGTTGTGAAAACCTCAAATCTTAAAAAAAATATAAAATTTGTGTTGCCACAATGTTGTTATCTTACCCTTTTCAAAACGTGACCTTAACAAAACTTTCATATACCTTGTAGATTTTTAACGGAACCGAATTTTACGGCACGAAAAATTAAATGGTACTAGTATAGTTCTCATATTAGAAATTATCACATCAGAAGTTCGCATAGCTGCCATATTTGTTTCATTAATTTCAGAATGGTTGAGTGCCTCCTAGTACAATGATGTTCATACCAAGTTCCATATTTTTACTTGTTTATCACTCATTATCATCTTTTATACTCATGCGATACTTTTGTATATTTACTTTAAAAAGAGCCAAAATCATTAGTCAGACTCATCTAAGGAGAGTGAAAAAACACCAATCATTGAATGATATTCAATGTTTACACCTTGTTGCATCCGGCAATGAGCTTTGAGATGCGCAAATAATTCAAACACAGCTTTTATTTTCGTGTTACTGAACATACGAAGAATGTTACGAGGCTCAAGTGATTTGCATAGTTGCCCAATCATAATTTACTTACTATAGTCCGTCACACAGAAATAGTTTGGCTGAAGGTTCTAGAAGGTTAAAAATTTACCTACTTAATCATTGGCAGATGTGAAATCTCACGTTCAAGTAGACGCACATCTGATATAGGAACTATATAGTTGTTATGTAAAATTTAATATCAGTCCACTCTCTATAACTGAAGATGACAAAAACTGTTCCAACGCGTTCTGAATGGATGGTGTCGACAAAAAGAAAGCTGTTAAGATGTCTTCCGCATTCTTGCACAGTAGTGGACTGTACGCCCTGCATTCCGATTTATACGAGACTTTTTGTGACACCTCACAATTACACCATGTGTTTCGTTCTCGTACTCAAATAAAACGTTCGTTTGTCTGTGAAAAACAACGGATGTAAGAATTCCTAGCCTTCCTGAATTCCGTTCCACAAAAGCTATCAACAGTCGCATTTCACGGAGGACTTATAGCCACTGCACACTAACAGAAAAACGTACAGTTGTCAAATAAAAAACTACCGACACATATGAGAAGGCTATTTACATAGATACCAAGTAACAAAGTTTATAAAGATTATTATCAGTACATTTTCATACATAGAACAGACTGTAAAATTTTCCGGGACATATTGCATTTACGGTGGAGATAGGACATGCATGTAAAATTTGAGTAGGGAAAATCTGACGCGAAGAAACAACTTGGAACCGATTCGGTGAGAGGATAATACTAATTAGAACTGGTTTAAGCAGATGCTGTTTGACGGTCTACTAGACCAGCGTTTCTCAATCTATGGTACGCGTACAACTGGTGGTACGCGAGCCAATGTCGAGTGGTAATCGAACTAAGTAAGAAAATCATAAGATTATATTAATATAAATACGTTTTCCCTGGACGCATTTGGTTAGTGTTACAAAGAATGTGTTAAATTAGAATTAATGACACACAAACAAAAAAGGGTGAGAATCCCTGTACTAGACTATGTTCAGCAGATTAGGAATGTGGTCCAATGGCGGGCTCTTGTGAATACGGTGATGAACTTTCAGGTTCTATGTAGGCAGATCATTTCATAACCAGCTGAAGAACTCTCAAGAATGGCTCTAAGCCATGGTGGTCCATGAGTTACACGAGTAAGTGCACTGTACAATCTAAGACACATGGGGAATCAGTCCTCGGAATATTAATTGATTCTTTTCTGAGCGCAAGAGTTTGAGTAGATAAAATGTTCTTTGAATTTGCTTATTTCCACTCCTGTTTCTACATTATCTGCATTTTCGTGGAACAATCCGAAAAGAAATACAAGTAGCCCACTTCACTTAAATGATCATTTTTATATTGCATATCATTACTAGAGCCGCCACGGTGGTCTAGCGGTCAGAACACTAGCCTTGTAATACTGGGGTCCCGGGTTCAATTCCCCGTGGTGCTCAGATTTATAACTTGTGTTGGGCAAGGCCGTGGTATAGTCATCACGGAGTTTTCCTCCGGGGGCTTCCCCGGTTTCTCCGTGGCATCCCAACAATTACTCCATTCACACACAGAAGAAGGCAATGGCAAACCACTTCTGATCATCTGCCAAGAATTTATATATGTATTAGCAGGTCCCTGACAACCTGAAGGGGTTGTAAGGATCCTGTTCATAATATATGGACCTGTCATAAGACAGAACACTAATAATAAAAAAATATCATCACTACATTCGTTAAATTAATTGTATGTGATGCTGTGCCAGAGTAAAGGGTAGTGCTACGTTAAAAGTGTCGTTGTATTTCCTCACTGCATTAACGACAGATTCACTTTAGCTGTGCGGCAACGTCTTTCTACCACAACATCTGTCACCTTGCACAGTATTCTGTCTCATTCTTCAAGGAATTTGGAGGCTGCCGTAAGAAGGTCTGTACGTATGCCACTGTGGCATCTTACAGCGACACCTACTTGGAATTAGAAGAGGAAACTGACTTGTGCAAGAACTCTCGTATTGCAGTCTGAGGTCCAAAGAATCGCTTTCCATGTTTCTGAACCAGAGTTCTTTGTGACATGCCTTCCTCTGAGAACACAAACCAAATGAGTTAAGATATGTGCTTTTTTTCTATTTTATCGTATCGTTCCTTCTTAGCTACTTTACCTGTTTCTTGTTGTCTCTTTTTATTTACTTATTACATTTTGTCCACATTTTATTGCTTTTGTATTTCTTCTGAAATCTTTCACTCCTTCTTTGATTTTGTCTTTCACATTTCCATCTTTCTTCTTCTTTTCACTTCCTTCTTCTGCATTCTTTCTATCTAATATTCTTCTTACTTTAATCGTCTTTTTAATTTTTCTTTCGTTCCTTCTTATTTCAATCTCTTATCTTCGTTCGTCAATCTGTCCATGTGTAATAATACCTACATTTAAAGCTTCCAGTATTATCAGAATTTATCGGAACTTCGATTTTTATCAAAATTGGATATTGCACTTTACCATCAAGAACGACATTCTACTTTACGCTAAACACAGAGAAAAGTATAGCCCTTACAGATAATGTTATTTGTATAAGAGGAACACTTATAAAAAAATTGTTCACGTATGCGATATATAGTCTCCGAGATAATTCGCTTCGAGGTTCGAACCCGACTAATCGAAGCCGATCATCTTTGAACCAATCCTGCGGATGTACCAGTTATTATTATAGTAGTATATAGTATAGTACTTGACAGTTAAAGATTCTGGGTCGGCCCTTCAAAATAAAATAGAGAATGAATACCTACAGGTTTTAGTCCCCTTCACAGAACTACAACCTTATTAAGTGTAAATATTTCCTTGTCAGTTACTTTTAAACATTGGTTTTATCACAATTATCATGATTAAGAAATATTATTAAATTACAAGTGAACATCATAGAAACAAATCTTGTTCTTCTAAGTATTCGTTATGCTTGCAACTGAAGGTATATTACGTAAACAATGCTGTTGTTGTTATTCACCTACTACCACTTTTTCTTTTTTGGAAGTACATATTAATTACGCACAGATTCTGCCTGCAGGCTATTACATTTGTTAGACTTTGACGTAAATGTTTCGCCCTATTGTCATTATTGTGTTACAAACAATATTTCACACATTTGTAGGGCTATTTGTAATTGTCTTCATACAAAACTTTATAATTTAGCTCCTATCATCCATTAGTTACCTCTGTCAATTTTAACCCAAAATAAAAATTCGCTCAAATCCATGTTATTATTTTACAGATACAAAAAGTATCCAACAAAAGTTGCACGTTTTTGATCACTTATACAATACATCATTTCAGAACCTCATATTGTGTTCAAAGATTAACCAAGATTCATAATTTTAGAGTCTTTCGTTAGGTAGAAGATAAGATGACAATATTAAAATTGTCCTCAAAGAAATACGATGTAAGGATGTGGATTAGATTCTACTGGCACGGGACAGGTTCAAGAGTCGAACTGCTATAAAAACAATAATAAAACGTCTGGAATTTCGAAGATTGCAGTCTTCTGGGTTGTTGCGCCTTGTAGTCTGGTAGATGTCTAACAACGTTTCAGAGGTCACCTTCGTCGTGAAATTTACTCAGCGCATGTACTACTGCCAACTTTTCAGGTACACCCATAGGTCACCTCCGTCGTGAAATTTACTCATCGCATGAACTACTGCCAACTTTTCAGGTACACCCAGTTCTGTGCTTAATTGCGTCTTAGTTAAGATATAGTCTATAATTCAGCGTAAATTCTTTCAGAGCAGTGAAAATTTAGCTGACATTTAATTCTTGAAAATAAAAATGACCGTATCTACGAGTAGCCAAAGTAAGGACACTCAACTCTGTCTCTGTAGACGAGTAGTTCTTAGAATTCCGCTGGAAACAGAGATTTAAACTTCAACCTGGAAAGCCGCAGATTGGAAATGTTGAAACATTCATGAACCGTACTGTTTCTTCTTAGACTAAGAAAGTGGGTTTGTTTTGTGAAACCAGAAACAAATAAGCGTACAAATCATGAAACTTCCGTCCATTGAAATGTGTCGCGGTGTGAGATATTCAAAGGAGCAAAATCAAGTGTTATGTTTATGTTTTATGTATGATGACTCATAAGATATTTCGCTTTTCTAACTTGTTTTCTCAAGAAAGTATGAGAATACTGACCTTTTCACGAAGGCGTCACAAATAATGACATGTCTATGTGTATGAATTTCAATGGGCGCCATGTGATTTGTTTCTGTCCTTTTAAATACATGACGTATGGAAATGAAACAGCACTGTGTCTTGAAATGTTGCATTTATGTAAGAGTATTCCCAGACAGACGTCGTGTGTCAGAGAAGTGGAAGGAAATTGTCTCTGGGCTTCGTTTCGTCTTCTTCTTGTCTTAGTACAAACCTGTACCGACTTCATGCACTTCTTTTGAGTGGTTCCTACAGATATTTGTATTAATTTAGTCTTCAGTGATTTGCATGTCGTGTGAAAATGGTTCCTTGTGATAATGTACTTTACCATTTAGAGTTCTGGACAAATGTTTTATTTCTACTTTGTCTTATCTTGTATATCACTCGGCACTATCAACCATCATTTCTTTCAATTTCACTTCCTTTTTAACGTTATGCTTATTGTCCCCGACATTCTCAGTATCAATTTACTTTATTATTTACAACACAGTTTCATAAAAAACATCGCTTTCCATTATCAAGGCTATCTAATCGCCCTGATGATGAAGGCAGCAAGGACCTCTAAAGCGATAAACTTCTACTAGGATACACGGTGTTAAAGCGAGAAGACAGCCACCTTTGTACTTATCATCGTGAGAACATCAAATCCTACGATGGAGAACCAGTTTGTGAAAATGTGTGTGTGGTGTTAATTTATTTATTATAAATTCTAATTACGAATGATATGATATTACCTTTTTTTCTAACCATAGCGCGAGAATATGAATTTATTACAATACGTTTTATGAGACACTGTTATCCCTAGGGATATTATAAGGTCCTTAATGTTTAACGGAAAACTCATTTTTCTCTATATAATTTATGCCACTGCAGCAAAATATTAATGGGTCGTTACTGAGATTTACATAGTACCCACACTTATGAAATAATTGTTTCTTCAACATTTTCTTTCCCGATTACAGCTGGGACGACAGAAATCGTTAACGCATTCAGGAAATAACAGAGATGGACGAAAAAATATCCGATAAGATACAAACGTGTCTGGAAAGGTATCTCTGAACAGTATTATTCTAAGGATAAAGCATGGTAAAACGCCCTCACAGAATAAACAGGAAATCTTTGAGAGACAGAGAGCGATGAGTCTTGTGCTATAACTTCAGACACAATTCTGAATTTTACCCCCCAAGACTCCCTGCTAGCTCAGCGTAATGTCTTTTCCGCCCCATATCATATACAGTTCGCCCCAAAAGTCACGCAGCCCAAATTTTAATATGATATTTATTACACAAATTGTAATTAAATGTTAAAGTTATAATTACATTTTTAACATGTGTTGAGAGCGTCCTCCAACCCTGTTGCAGAATTAACTTAATCCGTTTTAGTATATTCGTAGAAAATGTCGTTTAACAAATCGAAAATAATTTGTTTATTCGACACATCAGCATCAGGAAAGTTAGCCTTTTTACATATTTAACTGCTTAATAAGACTGCGCTCAAAAATAATGTTCAACAACAAGCAAACGCAGCACTACTGAAAACAGCAAAATACTATTTGCACAAATATTGACTAAATAATGAATACT
Organism: Zootermopsis nevadensis; assembly: GCF_000696155.1. The sequence continues at coordinate 971,033 of NW_019059681.1, forward strand.
GAGAAACTGCGTCAAACCACCATTTTTGGAGGTAATAGGAGTCCGGTGTTGCCAGGAGGCACTACAAATTTAAATTTTCTTTTAACAAAATATTTGCTTTTAAACGTTTAACTGCAGTTGCGTGATTTTCGGGACATTCTGTAAATTAATCGAATGTAACTGAGCCACTTCCTGAATGTTACGAATTCGTCCATGCATACCACTACAGGAACTGACCAGAAATTTTCCTTGGTGGGAAGCAGAAAGATATAAATACTAACCAAAACTGTAACCGGGAAATTAGCTTAGAAACTGTAAATTGTAGCATGATCTCTATTTGCAGATCGGTAAATTATTTCATTTCTGATGTGCACAATTATATAAAAAATAATTTTGCCCGTTGTTTTGTATGGGTGCGTAATATAATCTCTCACTCTGAGGGAGGAACATAGATTGCAGGTGTTTCAGAACAGGGTGTTGAGGAGGATATTTGGGCCTAGGGGAGAAGACGATGTGGTATGGAGTAAACTGCATAATGATGAGCTTAAAAATTTATACTCTCCCCAAGTATTGTCAGGGTGATTAAGTCGAGAAGAATGACATGGGCGGGGCATGTAGCGCGCATGGATGGGACAAGAGGTGTGCACCGGGTACTGGTTGGGAAACCTGAGGGGAAGAGACCTCTGGGGAGACCTAGACGTAGATGGAGGATAATCTCAGGCGGGATCTATGGGAGATAGGAGTTGAAGGAGACAGGGTCCGGTGGAGGGCTTTGGTTAGTTCGGTGATGAACCTTCGGGTTCCGTAAGCCATCTAGTCAGTTAGATGTGCACAATTAGTGCGTAGAACATAGGTCCATAAATTTATTTGGTCGTTCAAACAAAGCCATAGCCCCAATTGGCCGAAATGGCTCACAAGAAAGATGTTATTTTCGAATTTTACTGAAAGTTGTATATGAGTCATTTCACTAAAATCCGCTGAGTGAGTTGTGTGTTGAAAATAAGTAACAGTGAGTTGGCTCTTCTGCGCTAAGCGTTCTTCCGCTACAAATAGGCTACGAACTAAAGGAAACTATTACAAAACAGCGCAAGTTTATTGCACAACAGCCTGGAAGAGAGGTCACTGAATAACAAGAGAATTCAGAGAAAGGTGATGTAAGTTCGATCTGATGAACAATGCTCTAATCTTGGGAACTTATTTCAACCGGCTGATTTTATAAAACGTGCAATTTTTATATATCTAGCTCTGGACCAGTTCAAAGATTATTGTACTGGTTACAGCCAAACACTGCTCAACCAATTTTCTATAAATTGGTCACATCCTTGTCGTCTTTCAAGTACAATTATGTTGAAACGCTTTAGACAAAAATGACATCTGTATTTCCGCGTCATCCATAGTAGATATTATGTTGGAACCTCGTGCCCAAAAATCAAAATTAATCTGGACAGATAAAATTCAGTACATATCTCAATACCAAAATTCGTCGATGACCGGTTAGTATAAGCGACTATCAAACAAGAGGCCAGACATGGGTCCCACATTATTCGTTAACGGTATTCTCTCAGCTCAAAGGCAGCATATAAATCAAAAATGTGGTTAGGCTACGCTGTTGTAGAAACAGGTTCCACTGAAATAAGAGAATACAGAAAAAACAATTTTCTTTCAGAAAGCAGAGGATGTCTCAAGTGGGCCACCTGAAAATCGCTTTGAATACTGCTTGCAGAATAACCAAGACGAGTCATTTTATAACTTACTTGAACATGTTGAATTCTCTCTTAATGGATTATTACTTTCTTCGCGGTGGTTCTAACCGAGCAAAACAATTACGGGCTTCGTGACGAATTTACATTAGCAAATAATAAACCTCGCTAATAACTCCACCAGCAGTCCGACTCTGACTGAGAAGTTTTTACATGTCTGTCTGTTCATTAGGTCTATTCACAACCGCCTCCATTACTTCCTGGCTTCAGAAGGTATAAAGATGGTTCAGTACACAACTGACGCAAAACACGTAGGTGGACAAGATAAAGGAGAATCTTAGTAGTGTTCATTTCGTCTAAGATTTACAGAATGGACAAAATTGCATTCCTTTATTAGATTATTGAATATAAAGAAGAGAAACGTAAGCAATGGCCTTCCGTCAGCTAATACATAAATAAAATTATATATCGTGTGATTCTATTAAGGTGCTTGGTGTGTTAGCTGTCATATCAGAAACTTGGACTTACACATTAAATTAATAAAATCCACGTAATAAATGGCACAAAAACAACTTAAAATAAAAACTTCTAACAGAACACAAAGTCATGTAAAAGAATGGCAATACCTATTTTTTCATACGAATCAGAATTCTAAACAGAAATGACTGCACACAACAGTAATCTGTCACGTGATTTATATGTCTGTGCAACGTGATCTTTTACTTTGAAGAAGTGTTTGAAAACAAAGGGCTCAGGAAAATATTTGCGAGTCTAAAAATAAAGCAATAAATGTAAGATATTGCATAATGAGAAGCATTGTGATTAATACAAGCCACATAATGTTAGCAGAACAATGAAATGCATGAGGCTGTGATAGGGTGGAACTTTAGTTTATTAAAACGGCATGTAAGTAGATCTAGATGAGGATCGCAGTATTAGCGGTATTGAACCTTTGTTTTACTTCCACAGTGTCAGTTACTTGACTGTGGAAAACTTTTAATAACTTTTGAGATTTCCCCTAACTGACACTAAAACTGATACGCAGTCATACGATGGAGGAACATGTCGGCACGATATTTTTTTTAATTTCCTCCCTCAAGAAATTACATGTCTACTCCGAGAACAGTGACGTGAAGTCGGATTATTATGCGTTGTTTGACTGATTTAAGCAGACACGAAACCCCTCCAGAATTCTAGTATGAATTGTACATTGTTTGCGGGGCGGGAGAAGGTGAGGAAGCTGACAGGCACTTCGGTATTTATCTTACTTGTTTTCAAATTGGTTCATTTTGAGTCATCTACACATTTATAAACTGAAACCACACTAGAAAAATGCACGTGAATAAAGCACGTTCCACGGTTACATTAATTTTAGTTTACCTAACCTAACCTCAATCTCTATACGTCTGCCTTCAACCGTTAACCGCTTAAATGTAGGATGATCAAAAAGTCAAGCAGCCCATATTTAAATATTTATTGATGATTGCAGTTCAATAAAATTCGATTAGTAAACTTACAATATCATTATGGCTACGCAACAGCCCCCGTGGGTCATGTCATTTTGTAATCTGCTCGCGCCAGTCCATTTCCAACACTATATTACGCTGTTCTTTGTTTTATTATATAAATTTAATGTATTCTTTGACAAATAAAACTTGTTTCAGGAGTGTGCTGACCATACGATCACTCTATAAAATAAAATCAGTTGACTTATCTTACGCTACTATTTATTCACGGACAATAGAAGCAATAGAGTTGTTAGACCACCCGATGTTCTAAACCGATTCGACAGCAACTCAACGGTATTTTAATTCACCACAAATTATTATTCCGATTTTTCGTCAGACCTTATTCATTCAGACTCTGGGGTTCTTTTGTAACACAACAATAATTTTCTATTCTAAAGTCACGAGAACGTGGTATATTAAGCTTCCCAAAAATAACAGTCTTATTGATTTTGGTTTAAGTTCGCAAATTTCCATAGGCTTCCTGCCGGACGCGTCAGTACAAGGAATAATGTTGCATCCGTCTTGTCCTGTCCTGTCAAACGAAGGAACGAGCAGAAAAGATGAATATAATTAGTTTTACGTCTGTTGTGGTCATATGTGTTATGACGCCGTGTGGACCTTCAGGTGGAAACCAGCGATTTCAAGGAACATACTCTCTGTATATTCAGGGTTGCTTTCATTGTTAACTAAAGTTGGCAATTTTACTCTCTTGTTTCCAATTCTTACCCATAACCGAGTCTAAAATGGTTCTCAGCAAAGAAATATAAATTTTGAAGATTTCCGTCTTCTGGGTTGTTGCGCCGTGTAGTCTGGTCGATGTTAACCAACGTTTAAGAGGTCATACTGCCTCAATCATCAGGGCGATGAGTATGAAGATTTCTGTCTTCTGGGTTGTTGTGCTGTGTAGTCTGGCAGATGTCAACCAACGTTTCTGAAGTCATACTGCCTCCGTCATCAGGGCGATGAATATGCCAATTGGCCAATTGGTAATCTTCGACTGGACTACACAGCACAACAACCCAGAAGACAGAAATCTTCTTACTCACCGCTGTGAAAACCTCAAATCTTACAAGTATAAATTTTGTTTGTGAAAGACCCTATTATGGATTTCAAAAGTAAAATATCACAAAGACAAGCACAAGTACGTAATATCGTCACTATTATTTAAACTATTGTCGCTTCAGCAGTGATAATGTGGCCACAAACGCAGGGCGCCCTTTCGGACTTCGTTACTTTCCTGTACCCTGTCATTTACTGCGTCTTGATGCACGCGAGAACTCAGTAACGTTAGACGCAAAATTTAAGTGGAGTGATACGAAATGTATCCTTACGTAGGCACTTTTTGGACGTCGTCTGCAGTCTGGACAAAAGACAAACACAGCTAACTCAGTCTCAGTATTTAAATGAAAGGAAAGGACTGAAATTTCTTCCTATCCATTAGGCACTGAAGTAAATCAGAAGTAGACAACCAGACCAGTATGACAAACTGTTAGAGCCACGTTAACAGCCACAATACTTGGAAGTGTACTTTAACATTGTTTGGACGAACGTCGTGATACAGTAGTTTATTACTCCGTCATATCCTTTAAAATTCATATGCATTTATTCTCCCATCTACAGGTATGCTAAGTGATCTGCCCGCTTTAAATATTACGACCAAACTCTTGTATGCATTATTCATTTCTCCCTTATCTCATGTTCCTTGATTTATTCTTTAAAAACTCAGTTGAAGAGTACAAATTTTGGAGCTACTAAGTATCTGATATCTCCATATTGTTATTTATCTTTCTTTCCCAATATTGTCAGGGTGATTAAGTCGAGAAGAATGAGATGGGCAGGGCATGTAGCGCAGATGGATGGGACAAGAGGTGTGCACCGGGTACTAGTTGGGAAGCCTCAGGGAAAGTGACCGATGGGGAGACCTAGACGTAGATGGGAGGATAATGTCAGGCGGGATCTATGGGAGATAGGAGTTGAAGGTGAGTGGATTTTGTTGACCCGGCACAGGGTCCGATGAAGGGTTATGGTTAATTCGGTGATGAACCCTCGGATTCGGTAAGCCATCTAGTTAGTTAGTTAGTTAGTTAGTTAGTTAGTTATGTCCAAACACTGTGCTGTTATCCAGGCGTCACAAATAGAAGACCACACCCTGCTGTATGTGTTATATAAAATTTTATTTTTTATAGGTTTAGACAAACTGAATTTCCTTCTATTTTCCCATCTCCACTTATATAATTACACTCAGCTATTTTTTACGTGTAAACACCTACATGAACTTTGCATAGACTCTGATGCTTATTAATATTTTAAAGAACCAAGAAAGAAAGTGGAAAGTTTGTTTGGAACACTATTTAATTACAAAACATTGAAACATTCTTCAGTGGTAGACTGATATCTTGTGCTCTGGTTCTCCTTTTCGTGTTCGTAATACCAATAAATTCGCAGAAGTGTATCCTACGTGTATTATATTTTCGAGATGTCAGAAGTGACAATTTTCTATTTGAGACTGTACACAGCCGACGTAAGATTCTGCATAGCAGCATACATTAATTATTGACGAGACAAGCAGATTTGTGAGTCGAGGGTGAAAGAGGCCTCCCTCTGGCATTAGCAACGTAAATCTTGAGACCTCTTCTCTTCCGACAAACTTAATAAAAAAAATTATTTTAATTTAACGAGACTATTTTATTCAGTATATATGAATAATATGGGCTGAATTTAATTTACAATCGTAGTGATTTTAAGCGATTATATTACTTTAAATTTATCCAGTTAAGAGATTGTGTCTACAGTTCATCTTTAAATGCTGTTGTAGAAGTATAGAGTCTTCAACCAAGTGTGAACTGTTTAGAACGGTGAGTCTGTCTTGGCAATGTGTTAGTAACAAACCTACGTCAGGGAGATTTGTGTATTTTGAACTGCAGGGTCTGGAAATTCTCACACAGTGATAAGTAGGTTATAACAGAAGATTACATATCATCTGTTAAATGTATAACAAGAACTTTAAATAGAATCAGTAGTTTAACACGGTTAAAATGAAAATAATATTTTGACGCTGTTTAAATGATGATTTAAGTAATTAATATTTACTGCTACATCCGACACTCGTCATAGAAAAATCCTCATATACTAGTAAAAATAACGTGTCTAGCTCCATGGAGAAGCGTCCTTGAGAAACAGAAAGTCGCTCAATCAAGAAACTTCTCACTTTTTATAAAACCCGAAAGTTCATTACAACGTTCAGAAGAGCCCAAACTCTCTCGTTAAATGCATTCCCCGCTGTCATATATTATTTATATAATCCATTGTAATGTTATCATCTCGTTTATGCCCAGATATTCCCGAAAGTTTTCTTTCGTTTCAGGCTTTTTGATCCCCTTCGAAAATAGGCAGGCGTGAAATTTTTGGCGACAACGATTAAAAATCAAAATGAAATTCACATAAAAACTGAGAATAAATTAACTTGGGGGAATACATGTATGATTTGGCTTAGAATCTCTTGTACTCCTGTCACATTTCTAAAATGTAAAGAAGGGCTAATTTTATTTTTCTATTGGTTATAATCATGGCCCGTCACCCTGAGATAACAGCATAGAATGAGGATATTGAGAATATAATGCTGAGAAAAATATCTCGACCTTAAAGTGACGAAGTAGCAGGGGAAAATTATAGAGTGGGGAGCTTCATGTTTTGTAGTCTTCGCTAAATATAATTAAGGTAGTGACACCACAAAGAATAAATGAAGAGAAATTCACACAGAATTTCATTCGTAATACCTAAAACCAGAGACCACTTTAGTGACAAATTTGAAGGCTTGTAAAAGTGGATACTATTGAAATGTACCTTAAAATACGGGGTTTTGACATGAGAATTTACTCAGATTCGTGCCAAACTCTAGTCGGCAGGGTAATGAACTATCTCTTTCCAGAAAAGATGGATATTTTTTGACTAGTTCCGCGACTCATTAGCTTCTCAAAACTGACTCTGTCACATAACGTAAATTAGTTAGTCGATAAAACATTCAGTCGACCAGTCATTCAGGAGTTCTGAAAGAATGCTAGGCTCGAGCGTCTGACAATTGTGCTTTACTTTCGAGAGGTCGCGGATTCGAATCCCACTTTGACTAAAGTTATTAAAGTGCTTTGATATAGCTAAGACCACTTCCTTTCTCATCATTCTCATTTCACCGTTTACAGTCACCAAACATTCAACAATAAGAATGACAGCCTCGAGTAACCTTTGCACTTTAATCACCTATAAAGATCATTTCATGCTTAAGTTCATCTTGAGTTTACACCTGCCCTCGAACAACGCAAAATGTTTTCTTAAGTCAAATGTTTCTTAGGAAAGAATTGTTTTTGCTTCTCCCATATTTTAATATTTCTGTTTAAATTTCTTCCATCTGTGCTTTCCGTATCTTATAAATAAAAATTCCCACTTGTGTTTTATTTTTGTGTTACCCTGTGCTCTGTAATTGTGGAGGCCTTACGACGAATTAATCCTCCATCCAATGAGATCTACCGCTTGCCTTTAGAAGATTCGCTGTCTCAAAACTAATTCCAAGTTAAAACAGAGGAGAGAGTATAATAGAGAGAGCAAAAGACTAAGACAAATGAAAAGTCTAGAGTGATTTACTTCAAGTTAGTTCTGATAAAAAGACAAAAACCATTTACTAGACTTTGTTGTTCTACTTTGTTCTTAAGAAAGTCGTGGGTATTCTAGTATATTAGACATCAATAATCATTCCACCCGCTTTTTTGTATGCCCACTAGTTCGTTAGCTATGAAACAAATTGTTATCTGATGTCAAGGACTTCGATAATAATTCTTCTTCTGACACTTAAATTTTTAGACCTAATCTTATTGATTGTGACTGAGAATTTCTGGAAAGAATCCACGAGTTTTTTTGCCTTAAAATACATCAAAACTGCAAAATACAATCTAATAATTAGAAAATTTAAATACCCATTTCTGTGCGTAATTTACACTGGCACAAATTCCGATTAAATTATATTTAATTTATATAGTCTCAACTCTGCAAATTGTCGTAGGATATTTGTAACCATTGAAGGATTAAAACTTTTCATGCAAGACCTGTTGGTACCTCCACAGTCTATCTGCACAAAATTGCCCCATGCGTAGCTCGAAATTTCAGTGGTTATAGCTACGAGGGTGAGTCAAATGAAAACCGTAAAACTGAGATAAAAATTCGAAATATCGCGCCATTGTCCTATAAGTTGGCAGACATGTTACCAATGCTATAAAGAGTATCCTATAGGTGACAGTATAGTGCAGACAAACAGAACGCCATCACAGTGCCAATTTAAAAATGGCTGCTCCACTAGTTACGTGCACGAAAGAAGAACAGTGAAGAATCTTGAAGAATCATCTTCGACCTGCAGTCAGATCAAAGCGACGTGGACTTTTGACTAGAGGTGTCCTTGACATGACAATGCTCGGCCCCATACTGCCCGTGCAACAGTTGCAACAATCCAAGACTTGCACTTTGAGTGTCTTCCACATCCGCCATACTCACCAGACCTAGTCCCAAGTGATTACCACATGTTTGGGCCACTCAAAGAGGCGATGGGAGGAAAGAAGTTCCGTTCTGACGAAGAGATACAGCAGGCGGTGCATGAGTGGTTGCGCAGACAACCACAAGAATTTTTTTCTAGAGGAATCCATACACTTCGTAAACGCTGGAGGGCCTGTATTGAACGAAATGTAGACTATGTAGAAAAATGATATAGTTGTGTACCGCTTTCACTCAATAAATTAAATTTTAAAAAAAATTACGGTTTTCATTTGACTCACCCTCGTATAATAAGGGCTTCACATAGCTGTTTTAAGTTCCATCAATAATATGTTTCCAAATTATGTACATTCTTGAAAGATCAAAAAATTACGTAATCCTAAGCTAGTAGTAGAGCTAGACTCGTTCTATTCTCATAACTTCGCACAATCGTCATGTTTGTATTATTGATGATTTTATATTAAATACCACGGAAGTTCAGAATAAATATTGTGGATGTCAATCATGACAGAGTTTTTCCTTTTTTCACACAATCCACTCAAATTATGACTATTCGCTGGTGATATATAAATATTATTTCATTTCCTGAATCAACAACTTCATTCATGTGCGCAATCTTTCAGAATCCGAAAGATTGATATAATTCAAGCTACCGAAATTTATTATCCAAGCACCACTATTACTTCGAGATTTAGTTCAAAATAAGCGTACTTAAGTGTTCCTTACAAAGGGTTCAGTTAAGTAGTTTAAAGCGTTGTAACTGAGAGATAAATGGGCTATAACGGTTGCCATTTCGCAATCCGTTAAACCCTTCTAAATAACATTTAAGAATTTAGTCCTTACCGCAAATAAAACACAATACTTCACCATTAAAAAAATCAAATGCTTAAACGCTGTTTAAGGAAATGATCTCTGTTTACGGTGAGAATTATACGAAACACATAAACAGAGTAAATAATTACTGACTGTTGAAAGAGGTTGGATATATATTTACCATTTGGCTTTATGGTTTTATCAGAAAAAAATAGCTTCAAAAATCTTAAATTATGATTCCATATGTTAAACGGTGATCTGTCACTCACTGCCTTTTTTTCTGAATGAGCTCAGCTCAAATAAATTTAATTAAACTGCATTATTAGAAACCACAAATTACACTATAAAACAGATTAAACAAAAAAAAACGAAATTTCCAACATTTATAAGCACCACAACAAAAATTCCTCCAGCCAGGTCATCGCTGTACTGGAATAATTTCAATTATAACAACGTTAGCGTCATGGATCGGCCTGACTTTGACGTTTTCGCAGAACAAAAACACTCTCTGTATTAAATCATTTGTCGTTATCAGAGCGAATTACTGGATTTCGAAGGATTACACAATGTAGGTTTCAAAGCAACTTTGTTACTGGTAAGTGTCTTTGTAACATATCACCTTACAAATTTAAGAACAAATTTCAAATCTTGTATCATAATAATTCCAGCAGCAGCCATATCACAATATAAAACATCAGACTTTTTCACCAGTGGCGCTAGTGTTGCATCTACCTTTCAAGTCCGCATGGCGCTTATATTGGTGCTTTTGATTGCAGGGAATTGGAATGTAACAACCCGGGGAGGTCTCCGATGCCATGACATTTGGCAATGTTTTACAAAAATCTCATAACTACTATCTGTATAATATTGATGCCTGTAGCGAACGAACACACGCGCACACACGAACAGCTCGCTAACAGGAATTCGATGAAAGAGACTTTCGTTTTTTCAGAGCCAGAGACATATTTGGCTATGGGATTAACATAAACACTTAAAGTGTTTCCTATTTCTAGCTGTTCCTTGGGCATCTTTATAACTCTCTGTCATGTAGACTTATCGTTTTCCATTCTATTATATCATTTTCATTATCACTTTCACTAAGAAACCGGTAGAACTACAATTTATCAATACGCCGTTTACTGAAGAGACAATATTAAGAAAATCTTCAATCTTTCCTGGTCCTGCTTCCAATTAACGTTCGTCTAGGTCAGAGGATCTCGAGACTTTCATATTCAAGTGAAGTTGATATAGCAGGTGGTCCTTTTGAAGATCATATCTTTCAGCTCTACATTCCGCAGTACTACAAATGGTCTAATAGCCCACATAACCAATCATGCTTATATATGTTTAAACTGTAACGCTTCTGCGGGTAATCTGTTTAAAAACACGTTAATTCTACAATTAAAAATTTATACACGAAATTCATTGAAATCATTCCAGTTGACGGATATAAGTCTTCCAAATATCTTGGATTTGTAATATCTCTCCCCCTCTCATTTTCTGATTGATGCAGCGACCGACTTTAAAAGTTGTCATCCTCGCCACTAGACGGCAACACCGTTAAACACCGGAAAAGAGAATAAAATAAAGTTGGCCCGGTGCTTTTACAGGGAGAAGTGTTAGCGATTAACACGAGAAATTGTATCCCTGAAAGAAGAAAATAATCAATGATTCGTAAGATTTCAGTTGGGGAGTATGACGATTACTGTCTTCTAGGATGTTGCGTTGTGTAGTTTGGTAGAAATCGACCGATGTTTCAGAAGTGCTTATTTCCTGCATTATCATCGCCCTGACGATGGAGGCATAAGTACCTCTGAAACGTCGGTGAATTCCTACGACACTGCAAGGCGCAACATAACAGAAAACAGTCATATTCGATGAGTCAGTTGGTGAAACATTAATTCTTCCGGATTTTGAGAAAGAAGCATGTAATCCTCTTTTCTGTTAAAGGACCGAAGGTTAAGAAGTAGTCCTCATCACTGTCACATGTGTAGACGTGTCGGTCTTCTGGGGTGCTGATGTAGTCAGTATGTTTCTCTGAAATGTTCCAATCCTCCGGCGCCAAAACCCCGAAGAACATCAACATGGACCAATACATTTATTATGAATACAATTTGTTTTATCGTTTATAACTGGAGGAGAAATTAAGCCCAGGGCAGACTGCGCTCTCTTGAACTTGGCTTGTGTTTTGTTCTTAAAAGAATGCCTCAGTAGATAAGCAAACTGATGCGCGCCTCGCAGTTCAAAGAACCAATTATATCTGCAAGAACTTCTCTCCCAGCGCAATGTATTCTATTTTTGTGATGTCTGGCCAACGTCATGACTGTCCGTGTATTGACTCAATAGCGCGTCAAGACGCCGGCCAGCAGGTCGAGGGCACGTGCGCCCATTTTCACGTAATGTGGAGCCACGCCACGCCCTAAAGGACACCACGCAAATATGGCTGCAGCATTCAAGCACATACGACCAGAAATGTCAGAAAAGTGCTGCTTCGTGCTCTTTCTACTACCACAGCATGGCAAGTAATCAAAGACCAAACAACTCTTTGCGAAGCGGTGTTTGGTCCAATGTGACAGAAGCACCTCGCTCATACTGCACCTACAACGAAAAAGTATGTTGAGGGATTGCAGACAACAGAACACGCTCTGAACCTGTCCCTCCCTCAATTTCGTTTTACCCCTTCCGTCATCAAGACAATTATTGCCCTGATGATGGAGTTATGGAAACACCAGACTTAATGGCGCAACAACCCAAAGCTATCTTCATATTCGCCGTCGTGAGAATGTAAAATCTCATAGACGACTGTTGATAATTTGCTTACGAAACATATTCTCAATTACCTTCCTTGTTGGAAGGCCTCTCCTTCACCAGCAACATAGAAATACCTTTTATTAATTCTTTTATGATTTGAGGTTTCCGCGGCGGTGAGTCTGAAGATGGCTGTCTTCTGGGTTGTTGCGCCGTGTAGTGTGGTAAAAGTTTACCGACGTTTCAGAGGTCCTTGTTGCCTCCGTCATCAACCGTCTTCACCTTTTATTTTTCTTCTTCTTCTGCCTTGCAACGATTGGCTTACAAGTCTGGTCCGTCTTCAGTCCAATGTTACTCGGTATCACGAGATCCTAGCGTACGGCAGTTAAAAATATTTGTAATATTTCTTATGGCATTGTATCTGCATATTCTCTCCACTTGTGTCTGTGTAATTAGATTTTGCCCCTTTGTAACAAATAAGCTTATATCTTCATAAATCATCTCCAGTAGCTTAATTCCCTATAATATCCAAACGAATATATTCTTTGGCACTTCTTAAAAATGTAAGTTCTTTTTCCGTTGGCATCTGGTAAAGCAAAATAAGAGTCGTTCATTTTAAACAGATTCGTAGTATTTTCTTACAGGCTTGTGGCTCTGTCGCTTGGTATCTCGTTTTGGACAGCACATGAAAAATAATGCTTTTATGCAATTTTGTGTTTAGTCTATTAGTTATTCGACTGGATTGATAGCAATACGTAACTCTAGCATACATGTTGTGTTTGCTTCTTTGTATGGGAGTTCAGTACTTGTGAACCGATGGACAGAATGAATACACTGACGTTTTCCATTATGTTTGGAGAGCGTCAAAAGATGGGAACACTGCTTTCAGAATACAATAAATTGGACTCTATCCCACACGAGAATGGAGCTACAAATTGCTGTTATATAATTCATTGTTATTTGTGATCGTCTTTCGAAACGAATGCGAGCAGAAATTCACAATAAATCACGTTGTTACCAGTCGTGGTTGTGACCAGTTTTCGCGAACAAAGCTTCTTTTGTTGACACAGCCCTCGCTATCATATGAATTTATTACTGTACACAATTTACAAGTTCTTCACTTCTCTCTGTGTTGAAATAATTCCGATACAAACCGAGTTTTCAAAAATGCGTTTTATTGATAAATCTGCTTCGCACAGTTTTATACGTTCTTTACGCGAAGTTCATAGCTATAAAGCATTATGAGCTGGTTGTGTCTCTTCCGTCCGTCTATCCAGTTGATTCAGCTTGAAAAGCACGGGATGGATTGGGATAAAATTTGGTATGGACGTTGTTCCATTCTGCGGGAACTCGAAATCGTACTTTTGAATATACTACGAGCTACGACAACAAAATGATGGATAATGAAAGTCATGAGTTGTACAATGAGGTGTTGCGATCTGGTGGCCATGGTGAAAATTTGTTTCTTTACTATGGTTACCATTGACAACCAATGCGTTCTTTGAATGTTTACCGTGGTTACTATAGTAATCGTGGTTCGTACAGATGTAAGCGGGAATCAGCCGAAGCCTTTGTATATGTTGAGATAGTCTGTTTCTGTTATGTTAACTTAGGTTAGGTCAAGTCAGGTCTGTTAGTTTAAGTTAAGACATTTTATGTTAGGTTAGGATTGTTTAGTTTTGGATAAGAAAGTTTAAGTTGGGAAAGATATTTAAATATGATTTATAGATGTTGGAGTTTGGAATGTGGGAATTATGAAATTATTAAACATGGATTTTGAAATTTCTAAAAATTATGAAAATTTTAAAATTTTGGGTGTTTACAGGTTATGAAAATTTAGATATATCAAATCTAAAACTTCTTGACGATGGTGAAGAGTCAATTGAATACAAATTTACTTGGATATTATCCATCGTCTAGTAATAAAACGTAAAACGACGTTTCGGAGATGAGGCTCTATCTCCGTCTTCAGGTTCCTACTCAGTTGGGCCCACTAGATAGAGCTAATCCCTATATAGTTTAAAACATTTTAAAATATCAAAATTTGTACTTTTATTTCCAGGGACAAGGCGGATATAATATCTACAAATTCACGTTGCAAATAATTCTGGTACTTTTTCCAAACTTGTTTGCTTGTGAAGACAACGATGACAATAAATGATCATCACATAGGCCTGTTAGCTCTTCGTGTCCTGGCAGCTCAGTATGAAAATTTACCTGATCCTGGCTAGACGTCCGGTGTTCTAATTCCGTTACGGAATTGATTTCTCACTGTGCCGTCACGTTCAGATCGGCTCTGAGGCCCACCTAGCCTCTTATAAAGAGTACTGGTGACGCTGTAACAAGCGGTAAAACTGCATAAAGTTCAGAGATCAAAATGCGTGGCGATTTACTTCTATGTCATGATATGGTCCTTAAATCCAGGACGCAACTTATTTCTTCTTCATATTAGCTCTGAGTGTGTTTCGAGCGCCGTCCGAGATTGGTTTACCTGACTGCGTTCTCTCGTGAATAGATTAGGACATCCTCATCTGCGCGCCGTGGTTCTAATAAAGCGTAAAGGACGCTGAACAGGTCCACCAACATACAACACCTTACTGAATGCCCTACGATCCTACTCATGGTTAAGTGTATAAATGTTACTAACCATCTCACTCTACGGCTCGACGTTTTCCTTCCTGCCTCATGATGTAGCGCTGCGCTGAATTTCATTACCGTAATTTAGAGGGATACTATACTCGTATATAGACTTCTCACCTCATATTTTACATTTGTTATTTTACCACAACTCCGAGAAAGTCGATGCCACTCGGTTCACCTTCCGTCTCCTAACTAAATATGTCAAATCAAAACATACAAGTACAGTCCATCCTCATAACATTAGGGTTGTCGAAGAAATGCATATGGGCAGTAGAGACATGTAGCACAGAAGAACGAAACGAAAAATGATACAAAGTGTCTGTCGGAAAACCTGAAGGAAAGCGATTATTTTGGAAACCTAATAATAGATGGAATATACTAAAATGAACTGGATCTTACAGATATATGAGGTTGTTAACTGAATTCGATTGTTTTATTATAGACTGAAGTGACGAGTTCTTGTGAACATGGTAATAAACCTTTTGTTTCGTAAAAGGAGTGACTTTCTTGACTAGATGAGCGACCATCCGTTTCACAGAAACGTCTCTTCTAATCGCTAGTCACTCCGTCAGGTTGGTACTGTGACTCAGGCAGAAACGAAAGGAATTCTTAATATGTTTACACTGGGTTCACTATCTGTTACTGTGCACGCAACGTAGGGCCAGTATTAGTTACACAAGATAAGTTGAAATGACGGACAGACGGAAGAAAAGTGACAGTGATTCGTGTTCATGTATCAGATGTGGAGCCAAGTTAAGTTATACGCATTACAACTCCATGCTACTTTGCATGCCACATGCTTATTTACTGCAGTGAAATTCGATTTGTTACCGCAACAACCATCTGACTGTTTTGCCCTTTAACTTGCATTACATTTTTATTACACTGGCTGTATTCCATTACGTAAGTCTCAAGTCCTATGCATGTTAAGTGGGATTTATGACAGTAGTATTTAAATGAGATCCTAGTGATTAGCATGCTTAATCGGCAGCAACCACGGTTTGAAGCAGCTCTTTCAAAATCGAAAATTTTATTATTATTCAAAAGCCTTGAAATAAATGTCATTGTGCATGCCGGCGTTAATAAAAAATGCATGAAACGGCTATTATGAAAGCATGTCAGAAAGCGAACGGGGGATGATATTCGGTTCCTACAATACTGATTCACATCCTAAAATATTTCTGTATAGGGTGATTACAAATTGGGATATTTACAGAAAAACGTGTGGTTAAGAAAAATCGGTTACGATAATAGAAACAAACCCCAGAATTAGGGTACGAGAGGGTAAAATTGAGGTCTGAGTAGAGCAGTCGGAAAACCGGGAGGTTTTGAATTTCTGATTCCGAAAAAACTGTAAAGAACTATATCAGTGGTTCTCAACGCGGTTCCCGCGGGCACCATGGCGCCCGCCAAGGCCTTTTTGGGTACCCACGTTGTTACGGAAAAAGGTTACACTAAATAATGAAGGTCGTTCAACCATGAACAATATAAAATCAAAGCGCAGATCTCGACTTACTGATTCCCATCTTGACGATTGTTTGCGAGCAGCAACATCATCCTACACTCGCAAATTTGAAAAACTGGCCGATGAAATGCAGTGCCAAACATCACACTAACTTCCCACTTGAGTAATAATAATTGTAGTTATAAAAGTACGTATTTTTGATTGCGTGGTTTCTTGTATCATTAAACGTCGTGTTGTTTTGTGTATTATTTGGTGTCCATATCTTATTTGTCCAGAGAAAAGAAAATTTGGCTTTGTTAATTGGTTGGTGCCCGCCACGATCTCATAAATTCTCAAATGTGCCCGTAGGCACAAAAAGGTTGGGGACCACTGAACTAGATAGTCAATCTCTATGATTTTTCGAGCTGTTGTCTTTGGTGCAAAGTGTTTCCTCCTTATGATAAATTACACATAGTTAAAAATCGAAGGAAATATGTGGACACACGGATCAAGTCTATGCAATCATGTTAAAAAGGAGTTGGTTTATTATAGTTAAAATAAATGATACCTAGTTACTCGGCGATGTTTCATTTTTCACAGCTAGAGAGAGCCATGTCGATGTAGAAAATGCTCAGAAATAAATATAACCGCTGAAGTCTTCTCGGGCGATCAGCGGTGAGGAGTTTTGTTTCTCGTGCTTCAGAGAATGTTTCTGTCCCACAATCGGAGATTACCATTGCTGATTCACGTCTCCTAAGCGTGGGAAACAAATTGCGTACTCAAATTACCAAAAATGGCCAGTAGCTCCAGATAACTTCATGAAATTCAGGCGCTGTAAAATCATTAATTCCGAAAAATATGATCTCTATTTTCGTACGCTTTCGTAATTATTTTTAACGTTCACCTCGCTAACCACGCCTTCAGGTTTAACCTGATGTAACTGTCTTAATGATTTATCACAAAATAATAAAAATTACGTTGTGCTAAATTTACACATTAGCAATTATTGCCAAGGCGAATTTCTCAGATACAAAATCAGTTTGTGTGATAAAATCTTAGATAGATGTTTCTGTCATAAGAGATATGCAGTTTAGGTTTACTCCCCATCAAAACACTGCGGATAATGAATAAAATTTAGTATAAAAATTACGAAACTAGTATTGACTTAATTAAACGTAACATTAAGGAAACGTTGGGCTAGCATCTCAGTACTCCAGCACTCTAAGTGAACTCTCGAAATTCATTTGCTTAGAGTACAGCACCATAATGGGGAGTGGAGCTGAATGGGACAAATCAGCTGTTGGAATTTTAAAGTAGGTCACATCAGTTTCTGGTGTATACCGATGGCGTTAATTTATTTGGTGGAAACATAAATATTATAGCGAAAACACAAACTTATTTATTTTTGATACTAGTAGGTAAGAAGGGAAAACAAAATACTTTATTAGTGTATGGTCTTGTCTTGTCACTAGACCGCAGGATGAAATCGCTACGGAAACACAGCTAATACATTTTCTTAATCGTGGAAAATTTACAGCTCGAGAATTCTGTTTTGACCTTTATTCGTACTCCATCTAACTACTATAAAATTAATATAAATTATTGGCTATTTACATTGAAAAACGGTAAGACTGCGTTAAAATACTAACAGGTACTTAACATAAGATTGTATAGAATAACATTTAAAACACAAAGTCATCTGAACTGCTCAAAATCTGTGAGAATGTAGTATGACCAAGTTTTTGTGTATGTACTAATTGTCAATAATTCAAATTGAGCTCTACCCTATATGAAATGTGTTTGCAGCCCACTATAACTGTATATTTCTTATTGTATATTTTGGTTCGGTCTTGTGTACTAGTCCGACCACGTTGCCAGAATCGTCCACCATAACATTTAGTAATTTACACTGCGAATGAATCAAAAGATACCCTGATACCGGAGTAAGCAAAAACCTCTGAAACTTTTGGTATACTTCTACCACGCTACACGGCGTTACAACCCAGAAGATAGCCATCTAAGAACACAACATTGACCTAAAGTAAAACAGATGATCTCAGTGCATGTGAGATCTGACGTGTGGGTCTTGGTCGCTTAGAAACTGGGATAGCGGGTTCGAATCCCGCTCATGTTATGGATGTTTGTATTCGTTTTTCTATACGTTGCTGTCCTATGAAGGAAGAGGCCTTGAGACGGGCTAACCACCTGTCTAAAGAATCCTACTAAATATCTAAACTGATTAATAATTTCAGGGGCAAATCTAAATTGGTACGGGCAACAATATCTAATTCATAAGAGGTGATGATGCTAATGACGATAAAGATAAAATATAGTCATTGGTTCCTGTGATTGTGGATTTAACTTCCGAATGGAGAATAAATGGCTTGCATAGAGAAATATAAACAGAAATGGAGTAACAAAAAAGGCTGTAAATACGTCACAAAAATTTAAAGTTCTATGTAACAAAACGTTTCCAAAAACATTTTAACTTTGTTTAAAAACAACAAGATATGAATTCATTTGTAATTTAGACCGAAAATAGCTGCCTTCTAGAGTATTCCATCTTAGAGTCTGATAAATGTTGACCGACGTTTCAGAGGCACTTAACGGTTGCATTATTAGGATACTTGAACGACCCGTTCTTCAGTGCCTTGAGCATCTGCGGGTCCCAACATTTCGTTGGCTTAATCTATTAGACATTCGGTAGGACTCCTTGGACGTGATCAGCCCGTCGCAAGGCCTCTACCTGTACACAGGACAGCATTACACAGAAAGACGCGGACAAACATCCTTGGCTTGAGTGTGATTCGAACCCATGATCCCAGTGACCAAGCGGCACAAGGCCCACGCCTCAGACCGCGCGCGGACTCTGTGACGGCTGCATTATTAGGATGAAACCATAATTATGTTTGATGTTGAATTCAAATACAGCTTTTCACCATGAAATATTCTCCAGCTTCCTGTTGCAACCTCTTAGATCCAAATATTCTTTTCATCGTATTTTCAAACACACTCGATTTATTTAAGGCTGTAACTTCGGCTTTCGGGAATAAGCCATGATTTTTTAATGGATTTAAGCTTTTCGGCATATATTGTTGTTCCCATTTTCATGGTAAATGCCTGTGGAGGGTTAGGGAGTCCTTAAAAAAATTCTGTCGATTGGTGTTGAGCGGAGAGACTGACGTGACTGGGAAAGCTGAGGGGCGGGGTGCTACCCAATGGGGAGTTGCCACGTGATTAAAAATAAGTGACGAAAGAAGTTTTAGTGGCGACGTGGTCTGGAAAAGAGGTTACAAGAACGGTTTCAGTGACCGAATGGTTAGGAGAAGGGGCTATGATAGTTTTAGCGACCACATGGCTTTGAAAAGAGATGATAAGAGTGTATGTTTGTCACGTATTTAGGTATACGAGTGACAAACTTTTATTTATCTGTGTATTTAATTGTACTCTATTTGAATAGCCGGAGTAGCTCAGTTGGTGACTGACTTCTGACTTAACGACCGGGGGTTCGATCCCTGACAGGGCAGGGGATTTTTCCTCTGTCCTCTGCGTCTGGCCCGGATCTGGGGCCCACCCAGTATCCTATACAGTGTCCTTTCCCGGAGGTAAAGCGCGGCCGGGGCGTGACGCTGACCACTCACCCCACCTAGTGCCGAGGTTAAGAATGAGTAGGAACTATTCCACCTCTCCCCCCAAGAGCCTACGTGGCGTGTAGCGGGACTGCTTTACATTTTTGCTTTTCTTTTTGTTCTTTATTTAACTACTCTGTCAGTAGCTCAGATTATGTATTGTTATAAAGTGGAATGTTGTTTGCCGAAACATTGAAAAACTTTAAACCAAACTTCGGCGTTCGAGGATTTATTTTTTAATGTCTAGCCGTGAAAACACAAGCACAAGGATTGCTCTCAATTTAAGTGCTTCATTTTATGTGGGGAAAAAAATTTACACCCGTACAAAGCAGCAGGTAGAATTATACTGAATGTCATTATTAATTCTAAAAATATTAATTTTTTTACCCCCTCTTCGTGGCATCCATGAACCCTGTAATTTTAAATCGCCTGCAGGAGACTCTCTCTTCAGCAGTTTTCGGCATTGCTTCCATTATTAGCTTTAAATACGTCATAACTTATTTCTGTCTCGTCCATTTAATTTACTGCTTTAAATCCGCGCTTTTCATACGACGTTAAATAATTAGTGTATTGATATAACGGCTTTAAACGATCTCAAGAGACAATAAACACGGCAGCCTATATCATTCAACATTCAGAGATGGTGGAAAGTATCTCCCCCTTCTAGCTGGTTACTGTGGAATACAAACTATCTCTACTAATTCTGGCTGGATTCGAATTGCAGGCCGTCGGAATGTGGTTCCTATGTTTCATTCACGGTAATGGGAACCAAAGGATCCATTACATGTAACAACTTCGTCTTAAATTGGTCCTTCAGCCATCTGACTCCTTGTTCCCTACCCATTTTCCTTGTTCAAATTCTCTTGGTCTCATTTGCGTTAGATACACGTCAGTTATATACAAGTTTAGGTCCTGCAGAAACAAATTATCTAGAACAACAATCTTAGACATGTTAAGAAAATTCAGAAATGTTTATAACGTAAGAATATAATGAAACTTGGGAGAAATGAGTTAATTCCTTAACTCGTTTTAAGCGTCACATTGCTGTTAGCAGTGGTACATCATTTAAGGTAACGGTTGAATAAACTTGGTAAATAATTCACTAACTAACCAACTCTATGCAGCAGAGACATCTGTGTGAAACTCATATTACACTCAGCTAGAATAAATTTTCCCTGTTTTTATTAAACCCAAATGTCTGTTGCTGTGTTGACAGGTGCCAGATACCGCTCCCTAACCTGAGCAAGAATTAAACTTTTCCACACCTTCCGAAACTATATCCACGAGGTCCATTTTAATGTTGTACCCTCATCTATTTAGAGGTCTTCAGAGTGGACTCTTCCTTCCAGAATTTCCAATTAAAATTTTGTACGCAGTTCTCGTCTCTCTCATGTGTGCTACACGCCCCGGTCATTTTAACTTCCATGATTTTATCATCTTTTTTTTCCAATACAAATTATGCAGCCCCCATTATGAAATGTCCTTCCACCTTCAGTCATTTCATCCCTTTAGACCCAAATATTCTCCTCAGCAACCTGTTCTCAAACATATTTGAATCCCTAAATGCAGAAAGGGTATAACTTCAAAATTCAAAACTTTTCAGGAAGCATAGAAAACTGTCTATGACCAGTACGACTCAAGATAGAGACTTAACTTTGGATTAGAGTTAGTTACAATCAATTTACATCTTTATGCCAAATTACAGATTTTTTGATCACATAGTTTAAGCTCCACGTGGGTCAATATTTGTTGGAGTTATGACCTTTCTGCAATTAACGGTGTTTTAACAGGGTAAATGGGCGTAAAACACAGGAAAACTCACTGTTACATCTTGGGAATTTATTTTTTAAAATATAAATGTAAACATAGAATACTTCAAAACATAGAAATACAAATTGTAGAAGATATTAAGTTTTTGTATTGCATTTTCTTTATTGAAATTAAATTTATATTGTTAGTAATAATAATTTCGATATTAATTATCATCATCTTTGGTATTCTCACAGATGGGCCAAGACACAATTTCATTGTTTCTGCAATTAACAATAAGTTTCAGATGGTTGTTTGGCTGTTTCCTATCAGTGCAGACATACCATGTGGTGTATTTAGGCTTCAAGATACGAAAACAGCAAAAAAGTTAAATTAAAAAAATTGAGTTATACCCTTTCTGCATTTAGGGATTCGTTTAGTCTGTGTGTTTTTTTCCATATCGTGCTAGACAAGTTCCACTATCATACAACACAACCGGTAAAATTATAGTGGCGTAACTTACATTTTAATACTTACGATTTTAGAGAATAGGCTAACTTTTATACCAATTGTAGTCTGTGTGTTGATTTCCTTGCATTATCTGAAGGAAGTAAATTCGTTTGTCTGTCATTCGAAAGTTTCGTCAGATTTATTTGTCTTGTTGTCCTGTATTTTAATACGGTTCAAGATACAAGGAATTTTAATGCATTTATAGGTACATTATATTGTCATTCGTTTGTTTTACTAATTCTAAGTACGTTCTGTCTGCAGCTTTCTAATTATTTTTTCTTTGAGGAGAATATTTGTAAGCCGTTGGTCTCTCATGTGAAGGGAAGGACGCATAATGCGGGTGTTTGAGAATAAGTCGCTGAGGAGAATATTTGGATTAAGTGGAATTACCAGAGAAATGGGAAACACTGCATAATAAAGTGCTATCAAAATACGAAGGATGAGACGGATGGGCAGGAACTGTAACGCAAAATGGAAGAATGAAAAATCCGTTCTATATTTTGGTATCAGGTTATTGTGGTGATAAGCACTGATGATAGAGGCAGTAATCTTCTGTGAAACGTCGGTCAATATCAGCCATACTGCACGATGCAACATCCCAGAAGACAACCAAATTATTTTGGTAATTTTGATCGAAAGAATGAAGACAACATTTTTGAATGACAAAGGCTTACATGGGATGATAGTGAATCTTCGGGTTCCGGGAAGACGAAGAACTTTTTGACTAGGTAAACAACTGTTAACTTCTCGAAAAAAATTCTGCTGTATTGAATCAGTTATCTGTAATTCGCTTCTCATTTCTTTTATGTGAATTATATCCAGTTTCGATCAGTCTTTTATTCTGCGTATAAAATTAATCTCTGTAGCCTGATGTATCCTGGAATTCAGATCTTGTATTCATTGTTACCTGAAAAACTCAGAGTGGGAAGAACAATGTAACAGACCTTACAATTCGCACTGTAATTACCAATAAATTAGGAAGTAGCCTACTTACTTTTTGGGTTTTTGTGTTATACAGAAGCATGTGCAAATAAAACTGAACCACAAAATTTAATGTCATTTCTTGTTCAGAAAACGGTTCAAACGATTTTTCATTACTCATTTGTTGAGGGTTAGAAGCATACAGAGGGTGATACGACAAGAAGGTGGGCGAAGGGGGGGAGGGTGTTAGGGTGCCGGGTCGACAGGACAGATTGACAAACGGCGACCGCAGACTTACGTGACAAGCGTATTGGTGGTATTGGAACGTTTCCTTCCTCAATAACTTCTCCAATATTTACACTTTTAGCGTTACTACTTCTATAAAAGAACTCATTTATTATACCGCTAAAATATGACCATCCAAGTACCCTCATCTGCATTCTTTGTGAACGGAAAAAGAGTACAACGTGTATCAGCCTAACTAACTAACAAGATGGCTTATTGAACCTGAAGGTTCGTCACCGAATTAACCAAAGCCCTCCACCGGACCCTGTCCTGGGCCAACAAAATCCAGTCTCCTTCAACTCCTATCTCCCATAAATCCCGCCTGACATTATCCTCCCATCTACGTCTAGGTCTCCCCATCAGTCTCTTCCCCTCAGACTTTCTGACCAATACCCGGTACACACCTCTTGCCCCATCCACGTGTGTCGCATGCCCGACCCATCTCATTCTTTTTTATTTAATCGCCCTGACAATACTGGGGGAGGAGTACAAGTTTTGAGCTCATTATTATGCAGTTTACTCCACACCCCATCCTCTTCTCTCCTAGGCCCAAATATTCTCCTCAACACCCTATTCTCAAACACCTGCAATGTGTGTTCCTCCCTCTGAGTGAGAGACCATGTTTCGCACCCATACAAAGCAACAGCCAAAGTAATTGTTTTGTATTTCATTGTTTGGTTGGATTAATTCTACACACTATGATCCGGAGAATATACGAGGTGCGATCAGAAAGTTTCCAGACTGCGCCTATAAAAACCCGTACACTTATCTCAGGTATTAAATTCATCCATCACCCTCGAAGTAGTTCCCCTGGGAGTGAACACAACGATCCCAGCGCCGCTGCCAAGCAATGGAAGCATCCCTGGAAATCTTTCTTTGTCAGCCTGTCAAGCACCATCTGCGATTCTGCCTGAATCTCTTCTGTCGTCTCAAATCTCCTTCCCTTTAGCTGAATTTTCATCTTTGGGAAGAGGAAGAAGTCACACGGAGCTTAGAAAGGAAGTTGGGGTCGGTTCTTGCAAGATCTTTGAGCTCCTGACAAACGAGAAGTCAAGTCGATTCTGCTTCTGGTCCTCAGACAGGATGCGTCGCATGTGGAGTTCTTCCTTTAGAATCAGCTGACAGGCCCCATAGCCTATCCCAACAATGTCGCACAAGTCGTCGATGGTACGACGTCGATCTTCGTGAAGGGCCTGCCGAATCTTCGTAACATTTTCGGGCGTTGTCCTCGAAGATGGTCGTCCAGAACGCTCGTCATCATCGACAGAGGTTCGGCCATTTTTAAAACGTGAATGCCACACAAAAGTTTGTGCACGACCCATTGCGGACTCCCCAAAAGCTTGCTTTAGCATTTCATAGGTTTCCGTAGCCGTTTTGGCAAGTCTTTGGCAAAATTTGATGCACACGCCATTCCGAAATCGCAGGAGGGTCGGTGTAATGCACTACCAAAACGCCCGTAATTAAGAAACAAATGCAAATTCGATGATGCCGGCTGGCACACTGATTCACTATGAATGTAGGCCGCACCCCCTAGCAGCAGAAGCTCGTACTACATCCGGTTCACCCTCTACTGACACAGTCTTAAAACTTTCTGATCGCACCTCGTATTTATGTCGAACATATTTTTAGAACAGTCTGTGTGAGACGTAGTTCTTAACTGATATTTTAATTAATATTTGAAATGTTTTTTTGTAAATTTATGCATTTCGTCAGCTACGCCTGAATCGCAGAGAAGAGGAAGAACATAAAGCTGGTACATTTTAATGCTACCACTTGAACGGTTCTCGTCTAATTATATTAAAACGTTATAAACTTGTGTCTATCTACCTCACATAAAATCCCAGACGCACGTGACTTGTCGGGGTGAGATGACTGCGAACTCATGAATGTTGGCATTCATTATTAACCTTAGTTTGTATGTCCCAATTCTCTAAATCTGTACTCGAATATCTTGATAAACCTTCCGCCCAGAATTTTCTGAGATATGTCGCTGAGACCGACTTATGCTGTCGAAAAGTATAATTTCATTTCAGACGGAACGCTATTCAAATTTTTTTTCCGAAATCTGACTATGAAGTCTTCAACTGTTATCCTCGGTTCTTGTTGATAAATTCTAGTACTTACACCAGGACATGACCGTAACGATGTTGGTATTCTGAGTTGTGCGTTGTTTGAACTTGTAGGTAGGTACCAGCGAGTCAGAAGAGCACACTGCCTCATATTCCGGGGCTTCACTATCGTGAGACCTTCAGTTCTCAAATAGGATATGATCGTTTGCTCCCACAACTCTCTCGACTGATCCCAATAGATATTATAATGAATTTGAACAACTTTATAACATGAAAAAATTACTGCTAACCACCTCTTTAAGACATTGCGATATATTTTGTAATGGTGCTTCGAAAAGTGCTAAACGCAAGAGACAAACCAACTAAAATCTCTGTTATAGGGTACTCGCTTTTTAGGAAATAGATTGGGTACAGTAATATTTGCGAAATATTCTATGTAAACATCAAATCTCAAAAAGAAGCATTCTGGTAAACACATCTCCTTTCCTTCTTTCGCATTTGCAGATATCTTCTGGCCTATGCTAATTCACGATAAAGGTAAAACTAAAAGTAAAGTGAAGATGGCTGTCTTCTGATTTGTTGCGCCGTGTAGTCCGGTAGAAGTTTAGCGACGTTTCAGAGGTCCCCGGTAAACTTCTACCAGACTACACGGCGCAACAAATCAGAAGACAGCCATCTTCGGACTCACCACGCGTCACGGTGCTCGATTCTTGTACACATTTTTCACTGTAACGTTGAATATAGAACTTGGATGTTTGAAGACAAATACGTTAAATTTAAGATACTAACCCGAACTGTCGTTAGAGGACGGTCATTCATCCACATTGTTCAGTGATCGGTCGATGACATCACAAATGACGTTATCATTTTGTTGCATAAATTATTGTGAGTTGACAAGTAATTAAGTAACTTCGCAGAGAACAATCCATCTTCAGAAGCTGATATTTGTTTAAGAGTAAGACAACTCAAAGTTCTCCGGCCTCGTGTCACTCAGTACCCAATTTTCAAATATCTTCAATTTGATTTTCCCTTAATGCTACAGACCAAGTTCCAAGTACATACAAGACAACATATAAAATTATTAGCTTTACGTATTTACTTGTTGGCATTGATGCTGTTGCAATCAACCACAAAATTATATGTAATATTTAACCTCCGTGTTATGGGTAAGGCATGCATAGAATTTTATAAATATAAATCCCCATGTAGGCCTACATTTTCATGTCGATTATCCACATGAAAGGGTGGTCGCTCTTGTGGTTATGTAACAAAATATTTCAAATTGTGTGGATTGCCATTGTTTTGGCCATAGCAGGACTATGTGCATCCCGAGTTCAAGAGAACTGATAAAATCTGTGAAATTTTATGCGAAACTAATACGGTCAGGAAACAATGGGAAATTTATAAGAATTGTTTATGATAAATATCCGAAAATTAATGTGAAAATGAGGCAAGGCGTGATATTTTCTGGATTGAGATAAGTGGCCAGCTTCGCGTTCCGACCGCTATTGTACCGACACACGTGTCTCAAAATACTCGTATTAATGTGACTTCCATATAACTACTTCAAACTGTTACAAGAACAAGTTTTTACTACATATTTTCTTAGTTCCAAGTGAGACTTTCACTTCATGTGTTCTCTTCTTCGGCGTAGATGGTTTTCATCATATTATGATCACAGTACCGTACAATTTGTTTTTTTATTAGGCACGAATATATATAATACGCTGTAGGAAGTTATTTAATTCCTACACTTGTCTTTCAGGGACGAGAAACACTAAAATAAACGTTGGTCATAATTGTTTTAATTAACAAATTAAACCCGGAGATATTCAGTATATAAAGTATGAATACAAACTGAATGTTTAGTAAATTTCCTAGTGTAGAACAATTCTAGTGCCGGATCTTTGTAGTAACGTTGGTATTTGGTCATCTGGTCAAGAAATTTTCCACTCTGCATGCAATCCAAAGGCGCGTTATCTTATTTACAAGAGTCTACCACTTCAGTTTATCTTTAGCCAGATGAATCCATTCCAAATCCTCACGCTGTATTAGGTTAATATCTTTTTCTCTGTCGTTTCGGTAATGCCAAAGAAGACAGTTCTCATGCTGGAGATGTAGCTTAAATATCCTTCTCGTGTGAAAACCTCATGAAAATTTAGCGCTGCTGTGAAAGATTCTGGAATATTCTGCTAAATTGCATTGCGTCTCTAGTGCTATACGCCATTTCGGCGACACGATAACATGCCCCAAGATTTCAAACTTCCCTGTAAAGGTCAGCTATAACAGCAGGGAATACAGTTCCGCATCTCTGCTACCTACGCAACACTATAGCTACTTTTACGATATGACATTGCTTCGTTATTTTGTTGTTTGCTAGCGGAGGAAAACTCTGGATATCATTGGCTTCGACACTGATTTCCAAACTTTTCCACGTAACGCAACGGTTCCAGAAAGGGTGCACATTGTTTGTTCTGTTCGTATCTCATTTAGTGGTCCTATATGAATTCCAGATGTAAATTAGCGCCAGATGAGTTTCGATAAATGTTATGACCAACTTAAGTGCAATATGGGGTGGGGGGGACTGAAGGATGCCACGGAAACCTTTACACAGAATTGCCAGTGGTCCGTTCGAGATCTGAACGGGACACCTCCAGAATACATAACACACTCGTTTGCTCTGAGCCTATAAATTAGGTCCCATAAATATGGTAATTTTAAATTATAGAGTAAATATACAGGCTACTTATACATTAAACTTACAAATCTTAAAACTGGTTATGTATTGAAGTAACATAGTCCTTCTTCTTACACGATAGCGCATTAAACAAGAACTTCTCTTCAAGTAATATTAAAACAACCATCCGATGCAACAAACTTTCTTTATCTTTACCCGACTGGCTTCGACAATTTTAGATAATCTTCAGGAGTTTACCATAACGTTATAAATAATAAAGGAGCAGTATTGTATTGAATGTCTCTGTCATATTGCATGAACATAAACGCAATGATATGGAATTTTGAATAAAATACTTTAATTGCTTTGGTGTGGGGTACCTCTTGCAACAAGTGTATAAGAAACAGCGAAAGTACGCTGTTTGCTGTAACTTCAACAGTGTAAGCAATGAAAGTAATTTCAAGTCATAATTACTCCTCCTTTTTGAGTTCAACACAGCGATATACTAGACCTCTTCGTGGACATGTGTTGTAAAATGGAGG
This sequence comes from Zootermopsis nevadensis, assembly GCF_000696155.1. The sequence goes on from NW_019059681.1 coordinate 999,779, forward strand.
TTCACGACTTTTTCACGCCTCTGACTAAAAGACAATAAAGGGAATAAATTGTAGATAAGTTCCTGTGAAGTCCCTCTCAGACTGCTGCTTTTGAAAATACCTGTTGTTGCTAGCAGTGTAAGAAGAGCTGGCACCATAGAATAAAATCCCATGTCAGGCCGTAAAGACGTTGGAAAATCCGATTATCGTCAGTTTTCGTAGCTGCCGTTCCGATTTGCTGGGCAAGCCGGCCGTCAGTAATCGACCAGGCAAACCGCTCGGTCCTGTCTGGACAAATATCGGAGATCGAGACGTCCACGTTGCTCAAGCGGAAACAGCCCCAAAAAGAGGGCATTTTGGAGGCACTCAAATAATGTGAGTCACAGACGTGATGCCTCTTTTACATAAAAGACGACTTCAAGACCGAAAAGCAACGACGTGGACGCATCATGAAAACATGCAGCTATCGCCATTTATCAAACATCGTCTATTCAAGTGTTCCGCAACCTTTCATCACCCGCGGCACACCCTTATTTGTCAGACACATGGCGGTACACCTTAACATTTCGCCTCACGAAGAGGGGGTACGAAACTACACATTGCCATAAATATTTATCGACATGTAAATGCTTGCCCTGTAAAAATGCAGGCGTATGAAAACAAAACACAACACATGTTGGATGAAAATACTGATGATGAACCAGTGTGTGTGTGCGCGTGTGTACATGCGTGCGTGTGTGTTTTTACGATTTTTTATTAACGAAAGATCCATAGCCTCACTGTATATAGAGGTAAATTGTATATAACTAAATAAGGTATATTGTAGGTTACTAAATAATGGATCTGAAATTGACATCTGCACAGTAATTTGCGATTGTCGTCACACTTAGGATTTCAAACCAAAAGTAAACTTTAATTTAACACACTTTTTTTTTGGTAGATTCATTGATTAAACCACCGCAACTAGGCTCTTCTAAATTCTGGCAGTAAAATTTCCTCTTCATTACATATGCCCAATAGTGTTATACCTACATGAATGAGTACATCAGGTGCTAATAGCCTTAGATTGTGAAGCGTCTTTAAACCTACGCACAGTTGCGGTTCTTCTTAAATAGGGTAGCTGCATTTTTTCCACAACACATGTACGCCATGACATTATTTATAATAATTGAGATAAAATCAGGCATAAATATGATTTTTGCATTAAGGCAGGAGAGGGTGTTTGTCAGACTGTTAGCTGGTGGACAATGCACAACAAGTGTAGCAGGAAGATCGCGTGCGACTCTTCAAATCATGGAGCTGTAACAAAGCAGCATTTCTGAGCTCCACACAGAAGTGGCACTGAATGAGAGTTTGGTTTATTGACTGATAATAATTTGTTATAATTTTATTTCCGGAAATCAAATCGTAGCCTGGTTGTGTGAAACGGTATTTGAATACCAAGTAACTCGTAACAGTTTAAGGAACAACGCTGTAAACACAATTACTATGTAACTGGACCACTTGCAGTTTATTTACGCCTTCAAAATTTAGTTGTATATGTGATCTTAGCCCATAATCACCTGGTTTGGTGTGAAGTGATATTTCTCTCTTCTTGTCTGTAAAAGATATACTCGGAGGTCATCACTCGCCATCAGAGGACGAAAAAAAGAGTACTGAGCGTAATGGGCTGCCAGAGAAGCCAAATAAAGTCTTCAATGCAGAACGAAATATACGCAATGCAACTACAGGGAAGTATACTGGCATATTTGTTCATTGTGAGACTAAGATTGATTTCATTTAACTTATGCTGTTTTTATCTAAATGTGCCTTTGCAGAATTAGATGATTTCGCTTTGTCGCCATATTGTTTCTAAACATATTTACGCCTAAAACAAAAACTTGAAGGACAGTTGTATTTATAGGTCTATTTTTAATATATATTTTCACATAAAATTTTAGGAACTAAATAAAGTAGCACTAGAGTCCCTCACCTCTCCGAATTTTCACTGTCGCTATGTTGAAATTATTGGTGGCAGAACATTAAGAATTTAATGAGGAGCATGTTATTACCGAGTTTAATGAAAATCCGTCATTAGGTTCAAAAGTTATTAGAGGAGTGGCAGTCAGACGGGCGTGATTCAATGAGTTATGCCTGTCTGTCTTTATAAAATAGCAATGATACAATGTTGAAACAACATAAAATAAGTATTTAAATAAATGGATATGGCATAACCTCGCCACTTCTGTTACGCACATGAGTCTAAGCCTCCAAGTCCGAAGCCCTAAATGAACCACATGAGGCATGGAGCAAAGTGAACTGCAGATCCATTACGTTTCCATTTTATTTCCATGGCCGTCTTTGAACTTCCCACTAGCTGCTGTTGTAATGACAGTGACTACAAATGAGGGACTTTTATCATTTCTGTTGTAAGTGATTGATTAAATTGTGTACTGTGTGTTTAGCCTGAATATGTCATGAAACATATTAATAATTATCCTTTGTGAGCATTCCTGTTTTAATGAATAATGATCACTAACTACAAACACTTAATTAGATCTATTACGTAAAACAAATATGACTTTCACTAGACGTACAAAACAAGGGGCAACAGAGAAATAACGAAACATGTACCTATATCATTTACAAAGAACGCCTATTATTATGCTATTACTGAACAACTTTGAAATAAGGCTGTGTAATTGTAATGTGCACTTTTACTGTGAAAGAACAGTTCTCTTGTAAAAGTTTACGTGATAATCAAGTATAACAATTTCTATCTATAGTCAGTTCAAGCAAAATAGACATATTAAACCTAGTTTCAAGACAGGGGGTGATAATATAATGTTAAAACTGAAAACTGTATGAATAAATTGGTAAAAGGTAAGTATATTTATCAAGTTACACTGGATAAAAATTAAACATTAAATTACTACAATTTCATTTAATTATGCAACTGGATCTTTGAAAGTTTTGTTGTAGTAAAGAAACGTGAATTTGAAATGGCGAAGTATACATAATGATTCAAAGCTCGTACATTACTTAAGGAGGTTGTTTGAGAAGACTTTTATGAACAGAAAATGTAAATAACTTTTTCTCAGATTGACCACCATTCCCAAGTGAAGACGCCTTTACGTCGACGTCGCTTTGTATTACTCTGATAGCTTAACGGAGGATCCGCAGTGAGAGTACGTGATGTACAGACAGTTGATAATTATCAGAGTCGGGCAGTGGTACGAGTAACAGAAACAGTGGAAAAACAATGTCTATATTCACTGATTTGGAGTATGCAGATATGCATTTCACATATGGTTCTTGCAACGGAAATTTTCTTCCTGCCCTGAGGGACCATCAGCGTCGAAATCTGGATCACAACGATCTTAAAGACGTCAACAGTATTTGAAACAGTGCGTCATAAACTAGCGAGAAACACGCATTGTCATGACAAACGGACGTGCTGGCCGTCGAAGACGCAATGTGTTGGATGAAAAGGATGTTTTGGACATCATAGACGACAACCCATGAGCCAACACTCCTCACACTTCTTCTGCAACAGGATGATTTCCTCTGAGTGCAGTATGGCGTATTGCACGCGAGAATCAGTTGTATCCTTTCCATATAGAATCAGTAGAAGGGTCGCAGTTTAGAGACAAACATCTCCGTCGACATTTCTCTCGATGAGTGCTATACAAAACTGTGGACACCTCTCTGTTTCTGTGTCGTGTGCTGTGGAGTGACGAGGCACTATTTACAAGAAGTGGTGTAAACAGTCCACATAACTTGCATGTGTAGACACAGGAGAATCATCGTGATGTTTGTCACTCTTCATTTCAGCGCAGATTTAATGTCAACGATTGGGCCAGAATTGCGGACGACTACATAATCAACCTGCATGTAATACAGGATTGTCTCTGTGGGGCAGAGTACGCCGATCTTGAAACGCTTTCGATTTTATTGAAATATTTGCCTCTACATTTGCGCAAGAGCATCTGGCTTCAACTCGACGGTACTTCTCCGCTTTCTGCACGTCGAGTGCGTAATTGGCTGCACAATATTGGTCTACGTATAAAGATCCGGTCAGGTACTCGAAGGGAAGAAGTCATTTGGAAGACTTACGCTAAGAGAGAAGGATTATACTAAATTTTATACTTAGAAATAGGAAGGAACCGTGTGGTGTGGGTTCATGTGGTTCAGAAACCAATGGTAGGCTGTTGTGAACACGGTAATAAACCTTATGGGTTCCATAAACGGCAAGAAATTTCTTGACCAGCTGAGCGACTATTGATTTTTCAAGATGTACTCTGCTCCATGGAATGTCGAAATACATATTTCCTGTCTTCGTGATGCGATTCCAGAGCCTTCACTGCGAACAACGTTTTCACCTTCCGTGAATTCAGAAACCGAAGTTAAATGTACCTACTTGTCTCTGTGCAATGCCAGATACAGACAATTGACAATCAAATGTCACCACACGCACGCACATTTAGATCTCATGAAATGTAGCGCCGTGTTACATTCAGTCGACAGCTGGATGCTGACACTTTGCATTGACAGCGATCATGTGCATAATCAACCACGAGATCCGTGACGTCAGCCGGCATTGGACGGAGAGCCATCGGCGATTTGTCTCTCTAATTACCCGTATCTAACTCCATGGTTCGGGGCCTCTCTTTGTAAGCTGATACTTGCTCAGGTGGTCAAAAATGTCCAAAACTGTTACAAAAGGTTAACAGTTTCACACACATTGTTCTTTTAAGTCTTAGGTCAATATTATTCGTGACTAGACCTCTCAAGTATTCTACAACCTTCCGTTTCCCGACTATAATTTACATTCCATATCTCGTGCATTCGCGTTATATTTCCGCCCATCTAATCTTTATTAATTAAATTACCTTAATATTTAGTTAAATGGAGACGCTTCTCATTATTTAATTTTTTCCAGGATCCTGAATTTTTTCCCCTCGTAGGTACGTTCATTAGTGGTTTATTTAATGACAGTATCATCTCGTACAGTACCCTATAAAATCAAATGACTATGATTATTCAATAACTGGAGAGGATCGTCATAGCATAATGCGAGGCATTTTCTTGGCATTTGCCTGGAACGGACTGAGGAAAATCATGCAAAGGTTCGGGTAGCTGATGTGTGGGCCTAGATTTGAACTTGCAACGAAGCTGAGTGCTAATTATCTGCGACGTTCTGCGTCTCTTAGGACAGATAATATTCTCAGTACCATATTCTCAAACACCATCAAACTACGTAGAGCCTACGCATATTTTCTTGTGCAATGTTTGCAGTTTGAATAACCCCATTGACCTTGACAAATATTTATTGTCCATAAAAATCTTGTGCCTAGCTTACTGTCTTGTGGTTGCTATATTTTATTACTAAACAAAGGACTTACTTTTTGAACTCCAAATGCTTATTACATTTGTGTACAATTATATTAATTATTTTATCGATTAAACATAGATAAATTATCAAATACGATAATTATTTAAACATAAAAACATTAATTTTCTTCAGTTCCAAAATATTTGCACTCTTTCAGAGCCAGAAACTGGTTTCTCTTTCATTTTTTAAGTCTAAATTTTCGATAAATCCAGGGCCGGATCGTTTATGTTAACCTTGTTGGTCGTGATAGCCCAGCTAACACTTTGAAAAACAAAAAGTAAAATAAGAAATTACTCTTTCTTAATCTCGTGGTTCAGTGGTACTCAGTAGACTGGAATACAGCAGTATCGATGAGACGCTTGTCAGATCCAACCAGCCAGCTGGCTAACAACGTCTGACCTGCTGGATCTTGCTGACGATAAATTTTATCCGATAGGGCCTGATGTGTCCAGTGTATGGAGTACCACTGTGCCACGAAATTAAGACAGAGGACTCTAGCTGGGCTAACACGTTTAAAATAAGAGCTCCGCACCTTGGCAAAAACAAAATATTTTGAAATAATTTTTGTTTATCGTAATAACACCTTATTTTCTCATGCAATAAAACGTTTCTAAGAATATGAAGATTTGATTCAACGTCTATACAAAGCAGGCCCATGCAATTTAGGCAGACGATAGGTATATTTAAGTACAAAAATTTAGTATCTTTGTGTGTTTTAATATAGGTAAATATATCAAATTTTATCTAAATCTTGTCAACATTTTCTACACAGATTATGCGTATGGACAGAAACTACTTTCCCATTATGCGTGCATTTTATACTGTCTATACAAAGAAAGCATACACATTATTTGTCTAATAAGGCACGGTTGGCCCATGCAACAAGTGATTAGAGAAATATCATAAATCAAAGGAGGTGTACCGTAAAGTGATCAGGCAGCATGGGTTCCATAAACGGCAAGAAATTTCTTGACCAGCTGAGCGACTATTGATTTTTCAAGATGTACTCTGCTCCATGGAATGTCGAAATACATATTTCCTGTCTTCGTGATGCGATTCCAGAGCCTTCACTGCGAACAACGTTTTCACCTTCCGTGAATTCAGAAACCGAAGTTAAATGTACCTACTTGTCTCTGTGCAATGCCAGATACAGACAATTGACAATCAAATGTCACCACACGCACGCACATTTAGATCTCATGAAATGTAGCGCCGTGTTACATTCAGTCGACAGCTGGATGCTGACACTTTGCATTGACAGCGATCATGTGCATAATCAACCACGAGATCCGTGACGTCAGCCGGCATTGGACGGAGAGCCATCGGCGATTTGTCTCTCTAATTACCCGTATCTAACTCCATGGTTCGGGGCCTCTCTTTGTAAGCTGATACTTGCTCAGGTGGTCAAAAATGTCCAAAACTGTTACAAAAGGTTAACAGTTTCACACACATTGTTCTTTTAAGTCTTAGGTCAATATTATTCGTGACTAGACCTCTCAAGTATTCTACAACCTTCCGTTTCCCGACTATAATTTACATTCCATATCTCGTGCATTCGCGTTATATTTCCGCCCATCTAATCTTTATTAATTAAATTACCTTAATATTTAGTTAAATGGAGACGCTTCTCATTATTTAATTTTTTCCAGGATCCTGAATTTTTTCCCCTCGTAGGTACGTTCATTAGTGGTTTATTTAATGACAGTATCATCTCGTACAGTACCCTATAAAATCAAATGACTATGATTATTCAATAACTGGAGAGGATCGTCATAGCATAATGCGAGGCATTTTCTTGGCATTTGCCTGGAACGGACTGAGGAAAATCATGCAAAGGTTCGGGTAGCTGATGTGTGGGCCTAGATTTGAACTTGCAACGAAGCTGAGTGCTAATTATCTGCGACGTTCTGCGTCTCTTAGGACAGATAATATTCTCAGTACCATATTCTCAAACACCATCAAACTACGTAGAGCCTACGCATATTTTCTTGTGCAATGTTTGCAGTTTGAATAACCCCATTGACCTTGACAAATATTTATTGTCCATAAAAATCTTGTGCCTAGCTTACTGTCTTGTGGTTGCTATATTTTATTACTAAACAAAGGACTTACTTTTTGAACTCCAAATGCTTATTACATTTGTGTACAATTATATTAATTATTTTATCGATTAAACATAGATAAATTATCAAATACGATAATTATTTAAACATAAAAACATTAATTTTCTTCAGTTCCAAAATATTTGCACTCTTTCAGAGCCAGAAACTGGTTTCTCTTTCATTTTTTAAGTCTAAATTTTCGATAAATCCAGGGCCGGATCGTTTATGTTAACCTTGTTGGTCGTGATAGCCCAGCTAACACTTTGAAAAACAAAAAGTAAAATAAGAAATTACTCTTTCTTAATCTCGTGGTTCAGTGGTACTCAGTAGACTGGAATACAGCAGTATCGATGAGACGCTTGTCAGATCCAACCAGCCAGCTGGCTAACAACGTCTGACCTGCTGGATCTTGCTGACGATAAATTTTATCCGATAGGGCCTGATGTGTCCAGTGTATGGAGTACCACTGTGCCACGAAATTAAGACAGAGGACTCTAGCTGGGCTAACACGTTTAAAATAAGAGCTCCGCACCTTGGCAAAAACAAAATATTTTGAAATAATTTTTGTTTATCGTAATAACACCTTATTTTCTCATGCAATAAAACGTTTCTAAGAATATGAAGATTTGATTCAACGTCTATACAAAGCAGGCCCATGCAATTTAGGCAGACGATAGGTATATTTAAGTACAAAAATTTAGTATCTTTGTGTGTTTTAATATAGGTAAATATATCAAATTTTATCTAAATCTTGTCAACATTTTCTACACAGATTATGCGTATGGACAGAAACTACTTTCCCATTATGCGTGCATTTTATACTGTCTATACAAAGAAAGCATACACATTATTTGTCTAATAAGGCACGGTTGGCCCATGCAACAAGTGATTAGAGAAATATCATAAATCAAAGGAGGTGTACCGTAAAGTGATCAGGCAGCAAATTTGGTTTTGATTTTTGAAAAGTTGGTATCGTACCAAACGACTGCGTCCGCTTAACAGAATTTTATGGTACATAGTTCTTATAACTTACTAACGATAAGACGGCTGAAGATAATGAATAAGATCTCCCTCCTATTACCACATTATTATCCAATATGTAGAAAAGCAAGTTGATCCAGAATATCGTGGCAAATCGGTGTAATACGGAGTGCAACTGAGGAACACTGACCTAAGTATTTTATTATTACAGAAAGGACTTCTGTCAACAGAACTATAACAACCCGATGTCTGAAGGGAACTCTATATGCCGGAATATCAGCGCCACAGTTCTACTCCCCACATGTGAAGGCTCAGAAGTTCAGTCTGTTAAATTTCAGCAGTACAACGTCTCTTAGTATACCGTAACATATCTGTTCTATTCTTCTGGCAGACCTCTGATTATCTGTGTGATATGAGCTACCATCGAAGAAAATTAAATCGGGGCCAATAATTAACTAAAGATTTCTATGTGAGATGTGAATTTCTAGTGACAGCGAGGATGAATATATCTGTCTTCTGCGATGTTGCGCCATGTGGTCTGGTAAATGTTTACCGACGTTTCACAGGTACTTGCTGCTTCCATCATCAGGGTGATGATTGCCCTGCCAGACTTCACGGCGCAAGGTCCCAGAAGACTAATCTTTTAAACACTCTTTACTTCAGATAGAATCAAGAACTGCTTCGAATTAGTTTCTCATCTTGAAACGTCCTTGATACAGAAACACATGACGAGTCTTTTATACATGTCATGCATATATCATAAACTGCCAACAATTTGAGTGCACAGAGATGTGAAAAAATCAGACGTTTCAAGCGTAGTTACAGAAAATACGGTGAAAACAATGATTTAGCTAATGCAAAATATCAGACATTTCATTTTCAAACCTATCCAACTTTTGTTAAAGATAAATGTACCTATGCCTGGCGCAGTGACTACAGGCTTAAGGCGCGTACGGTATTTTAGACAGATGAACAATGTGATCGAGAGTCGAATCCTGAAAAAATAAGTTATGCCCCGGTATTCTCTGTGCTGTGTAGTCTTGTACTGTTACAGAACGTGGATGACACTATCTGCCATGAAAGTAATCCCACCAAATGTTAAAGGATTTACGATTTCAGAATTAATTCTGAATCAAAATATACCGTGAAGGTAGAAATAATAATAATGGTATCCAGTATACCAGCTTGAGAGATGTTTCTTTCTCCAAGGCAAGGCAGAAGTATACCTATGAGAGAAAAGCCACTGAAGACAGCGTAAAGCAGACAAGATATTTATCTCCGCCAAATTTAAATAGTGTAAACATGGTCTCTTTTTTCCAGATTTCTATAATTTCATATTAACAATACTTCAAAAACAAACAGAAACGTAGCCAAAACAAGTTGTTGACATGCACTAAAATACTGTCTGTCAAACAGCCTAATCGTTGAGAGATTAAAATCCGACGTTTCGGAGACTTTCCGTCTCCAGCATCAGTGATAAATTGTAGAATTACTACTGTTACTCTCAGAGTTGTTTCTTGATACGGAGCCATTATACAAAACATAGTATATTTTATTATTTTAATGTTTTAATTTTAAAACAGGCACTGGACAACGCAGTTCTTTGGCATGATATGACATTCTAATTTTCCAAATTGTTATGTGCATGTATATGTATTCAGACAGATTAATATAAACTTTATTAAAACTGTTACACAGTTTTAATTAAAGGTTATGACATAAATGTGCATATTAATGTTAAACTTAGATTCAAATGTAAACTGAGGTTCACCACGCTTATCAGCATATGACATCGCCATTCGAATTTCATCAGAATATCGCAAGCTAATGCAGCATATGGAAATCCGATAAAAAAATATTACTTTTTTTTCATGTCCAAATTGCATTTCCATATTTGTAAGCAAATTATGGTGCATTGTCATACTAATTGAGTTTCAGTTTCAAAGAGAAAATCAGCTTACCATCAAGAAATAACTAATGCAATATAGGTTCTTTGTAAGCTGATATTTGCCGCCGACATCCGACGGGTTAGGTCATGACATTACCGATGACGTTTTAGCGTTGACCGCTACATTTTCAACAGAATTGTAGATAGTTTGTATTACATTTTTCTCATATAATGTTCGCTGAAAACATGTGATAGCAAGTCAGTTCCCAAATTGTCCTTATTACCGTAGATATTTATTTGTAAAATGTTTTTTTCCTGGAACATAGAAAATTGTAACTACCAAATAAATCTGATATGTATAAAGATAAAAGGTAAAGTTGTCCTTGTGCTTAATTACCACGCCGTAGAAACTTACGGAGGAATGGAGGTAAAGTTCCTCGCAATTTAATCTCGGTACAAGATGGAGGATTGTGGTCAATTCTACGATCCTCTCGCTTTACCTCCGGTACCCACTGGGCAGGAGGTTGAACGAAAGTAGATACAGCAGAATCAAAAAAGAAAGAAAAATTTGTGAACAATAATAATACAGCCCCCAAATTTAAATACAAGAAAAATTTATGTTGAACCCCAATGAAAAATCTTTTCCCAAGTCGGAATTTTCATAGCTTCAAATTGCCTCTACCAGGCTCAGAATATATTAATTAACGTGATTAGGCTTGGTTTGTGTAGCAGCTCTGTAACACATAAAGCGATTTCCGTGTTCAACATGATTCTGTCTTGTCTGTCATCCTATTACCTGAGTGATATACTCTTGGGTAATTTAACGACATTCATACATTGCATGGCTTACATAGGTCCATTAACATGCTCACAAGAACCTATGCTGATTAGATGAGGTTCTCAAGATGTTTCTGTTCTATTCAGTTATAGCGTTGAGTGATATGTTGTTTCTGAAAGAAAATTATGTGGAAGGAAGCGATCTTCGACTGCCTTATGTTGGACCTGCTCTCCAGTTCCCCCATTTAGCATAAGAGGAATAGATAACTAACCGCAGACGATGACTAATCAGATTAAACACCAAAACTTTTAAAAAATCAGAATAATATTTTTGAAGGTTTAGATTTATAAAAGGGAATAAGCTAATAACAGCTGTTATATCACGAAGAATGTTAATACAAATCAACATACAGCAACATAGCTATACCTGTTTCCATAAATTAGATAAATATCATAAGTTATGAAGCAGAGAAACCAGAAGAATTGTGTAATATTTTGAAGCAATTTTAGCACATTCTTTGTTGTCTTAAATTGTACAAAAAGTAACTACCTTAATAAAAAAGCAAAAGGGCAAAATAATTATCGTTTATAATAATACAATTTTAAAACACTGACATCAAGATATCTTTGTAAGAACTAACAGTCAGGTATAGTATATCAACACTACGTATGTTTAAATAGGCTATATGTATGCATATTTACACACAGAGAATACCATTTAGGCCGGAACATGTAGGTGAATATTAAAAAAGAATTCATTACTTTTTGACATAAGTTAAATTCGATGGTTTCGTGTTATGTGCAGTATTAAAATACAACTGTATAATTAACTCAGAATGTACTATCCCAGTATTACCAACGATTATTTGAGGAAAGCATGAAAGACCTCATTCAGTATATTCGAATTCAGAACTTTCCGAGTAGAACTACGAAGCAGTAGTGCCAACCGCACATCTGCGAAGTTCGATCAAACTTTGCTGGAGAGACTTCCTTAAAAAAGAATAGAATGATATTTAATACAAACGTTAATGGCTTTAGTTGAAAAATTGGGTCTAGTAATTTTTTCAGCTGTGATAAATTATGTGTATAACAGTAACTAGAATTTGTGGATCGACTTCAATGTTGCATTATACCAGCAGCGGCTCGAGGACTGTCAGTGCATAAACACTAGTGAAGTCCACACTTGTTAATTTAATCGCTTTATATGCTAAGCACTGCGTAATTATATCTGTAGGTGTCTTTAATTATGTGATGTTACGGTCTGCAAATACGAATCATGTATTATATAGGCAGGTGGATTGCCATTATCCGTTAGCGTTTACTGAGTGTAGCACATCGTCACGATAATTCAGAATCTTTCGACGAAGGGAGACCATGGCCAGAGGTTTCTGAAAACGACTACTGAAAATAAAGAAAATTAAGTGACGAACAACAGAAAAAATTACGTTACGGCGACTCAGCGAGCATTCCTACAATAGTTAGTATTTAAGGACGATTACATAAAGACAATTAAGAGTGTCAGAACAAAAATTTTACCACTTGGGACAGTTGGGCGAAGATCATCATCATCATTAGTGGCTCTACAACGCGGTGAGGGTCTTGGCCGCCTGTACGAAGGTTTCCTAGTTTTGAAGTGTGCATTTGTGACAAAGTGATTAGAGATACTTTTCTTTATTCTGGGAATTGTGTGTTCAGGTTTCTTCCCAGAAATTGGCTTTTCTTACTGAGGTTTCCATGGATTTAACAGTTGCTCCGATCAAATATTGAAATAGTGTCTTAAAATAAGCTACGACCGCTGTCTTGCACATTTTCTTTATTTTAGTATTCACCGTTATTCTATTATTTGAAGCTACATACCTCATGTAGTTGAAATAGCGTTGTTTAACCACCCAAGAATCAACGTGTGTCATCCCCAAAACTATTCAAAGTAGTTTGATTAAACTTGGTATTGGAGGTCTGGACTGTAAGTAGGTTGATGTCATAACGGTTAATGTTAAGGTTATAGAAACAACACGTTGTGGTCAGAACTCATAAAGACTAGTCAGCTTCCCTATTGCTGACTTCCAGAGTTACATGTCTTGTGTTACTGATGTCCTACTTAAACAAAGAAAACTTATTATTAAATTACAATATGTAATTTACCTCATGGCCAAGAGAATGCTGGACTCACGCGCAGATGATGGTACATGATCGAATTATAGCCGAATAAACTATTTAATTTGTTACAAAATGAACATGTATTTCAGACTATTATCATCAATAGTCGTAGTAGTAGTGGTTGCAACAACAGCAGAAGTATCAGTGAACAGTTGCAGTAATAATAGGCCTTGTTTTTTATTTCTACTCAAACTGCTTTCTCTCCTGTAATTCACCATAAGGATACAAGTACCTATGGCGACTTCAGATACAGTTTCTTCCTATGTAATGTCACGTTGCATTGATAATTCAGGCACTTTAAGTTCACGAAATAAAGTTCTGGTGATCCAGCGATTGATTCGTCCGCCATAATTTTCTGTTCTTAGGCTTAAATCCACCACGGCAAGGTCAGCTTCTGGTTTTGATTACTAAACATCGCCTGACATGCCGAAACATTTTCTCGTCCGCACTCCGAGACTTACACATCTTATTTCCAAGTCCGATTTCGAATTGGTACCGTTTTTTCAGTTTTCCCGATAAAATATCTGTGTACATTTATCATTTTTTCTATGGGTACTATGTGTTCCATCAATTCTATCCTTCTTGATCCCTTTTCGTAATATATGTTGAAGTGTGAAAAATACGGGGTTCCTCATAATACAATTTTCTCCTGTCTGTTGTTTTTTATGGGGTCCGCAGTGGCCGCGCGGTCGCTGGGACCGTGGGTTCAAATCCAACTCAAGCCATGGATGTTTGTCCGCGTTTTTCTGTGTTGTGCTGTCCTGTGTATAGATAGAGGCCTTGCGACAGGCCGATCACTCATCCAAGGAGTCCTACCAAAATGTCCATAGATCAAACTAACGATAAGTTGGGAACCGCAGTGCTCAGGCACTTGAAGAACGGGTAGTTCCCAGTATCCCAGTTGTTTTTTATTCCCTGATAGATTCAAATATTCTCTTTAGCACTCTGGTCTCAGACAACCTCAACATAGTTTATTATCTTATAATTTATCCCTGTGTATATGGTAAGATCTCTAGTGTCATTCAGCTTAATTATGGGTAGAATGTAATGTATTTATGCAGGGAAATGTCTACTGCTGATTAATTGTATCAACAGTACATCTAATTCTTCGTAAAAATTACCATGAAGAAAAATGAGAGACAATTAAAAATGCATACATTTCCAAGCTATATACGCTTTTTTAGCTGCAGAGATAAAGTGGGACAGATAACTATAATGAATGCTGTGTGGGTGAGAATTTGAAAGAGAACAGCAATAATCTATTTCAAGGTACTAAACCGGCATTCGCCTGGAATGACTGTGGAAAACTATGAAAAACCTAAGTCAGAAAAGAAACGTATTCGAAATAATACCTGGTGCATCTAGAATACAGGCCTGAATTCATATCGATACGACAACTGACTCGGTAATCAATAATGATAGTGTAACATACCGTATTTGGAATATTCTCACACAAGATGAACTACAAACTTTTGCTGTCTCTCATAAATTATTCTTTCTGGAATCAGAGGAATTTCACTTTTAACAGAAGGGTTTTTTTTTGGATAGAACATACACAGCTTCAGAGTTATAATTTATTTAAAACAAGGGTTGAACTTTCGTCTTTATTATTTTCTCATGTCTGTTTACATTCTAAAATATCAGGTTAGGACAGAGATGATCATGTACACAAATATTCGGAAATGATTCTCTACCTCTTGGGATTTTCGTACTTTTTTCGCTTTCTCAAGGTGAGTGCCGCGATAGAACCTTAAAATAAGCCATACCCCTTTTCCTCAAAATCCTTATCCATCTTACTTGACACTTTTACCTATGAAGTAAACAGCATTGTAAAATAACATAATAATCAGTGAACAGAAAGAGTGACGTTTGATTTAAAGTTAAATTGTAAGTCACAGATCAGAGGCGAATAAGAACTGACAAACGCGTTTTGTGCATTGCTTTTGTGGGTACGTTCAGTGACAGGTGTTTATTTTGCTTTCATTGTACTATACACAGAACGTTGTAAATGAGATCACACCAAACATCGGAAGTCAACGACAAGAAGCCTCGCCCTCACTCTAAAGATTTCTTCTCGGCTATTAGTTCTTTTGAATAGTCCATATTCTGCAATAAATCAGCTTGTCTAATGTCAGGAAGGAAGGCGTATTTCTCAATGTCTAGATATACTATGTAATCAACTCTACTTTAAAATATCGATTCTAGCTTTGTCTCTGCCTTCCATGCCTTGGCTTATCAGCTAACGAAACGAAATGTGAAGGCAGTGGGCAAAATGCTCCACTTTCAATGTTACAAATTACTTTCAAAGAACTTGTTACGCATTTCGTGCTTTTTAAGAGTTCTATTTGGGAATACAACAAATACGAATCCGAAAAAATGACGCAAAATTTTGCTGTTTACTTGCAAAATAAATACAAAAATATTGACGTCTTGAAGTTGCTGGTTGACAAGTCTTCTGCTTTATGGATCTGTGTTTGATTCTAGTTCGGTTTAACTGTTTGTGTAATGGATGGCGCTCAGGTAAGGCTTCTGGATCAGGTAACAAAATTTTCCGCTATTTTTCAGTAATTCTATATCTACGTTTGTTCCCATTAAAGCAATTTTTCTCCTTATTCATTTTTCTGTTCTGCTTCCCCTTTTCTTTCTTTCATCCTTTCTTTATTTTAACCTTCACTGACTTATTCCTTTGTTTCTTAACTTGTTATATCCCATATCCCATAATACTCTCCTCTTTGTGGCCGGGAAGTCAATCAAAATTCCACAGTTTATCAAAAGGGATTAAACCATAAATAGATCTGTTAAGGAAAGCATCTATTAAGATAGGGTTCACTGTGGTGTAGCTCCTAGCTTTTATGACATTACACACAGATACAGCACTAGATTATTACAAGTTTAGATATGAGCAATACAGAATTTGCTGTTCTTAAAAACGAGTACCCCTCCCCTGCGACAGTCTAAAAAGAAATTATTTCTGAAAATAAATTTTTATCAGTGTGGTAAGTCCTGTTATTTTCATTATGTTCACTGAACCGCGGGTATGTTAGAGACACTTGCAAAATGGATAAAGTGAAATTATTTTGTTTAATTCCGAACAAAACCCTATTTCCTATTGAGAAATTGTGAAATTAAATAAATAAATAATTGCTACATAATTCCACTAGCACCTTGTTGCAGAGTCTTCCATGTGGACTTAACAATTGTACGTCTTATCAAGAAATTTCCTGTTCAATATAACCCGATATTTCTTCGCCATGTTTAAAAATCTCGCTGCAGAATCCCATCATGACTGAATTGAATTCAGTCCTCACACTCACACAAGTATTAATACCGTGTAAGATTTCACAGCAGTGAGTATGAAGGTTTCTCTCTTCTGGGTTGTTGCGCTGTGTAGTCTTGTAGATGTTTACCAACGTTTCAGAGGTCATACTGCCTCCGTCATCAGGGCGATGAATACTACACAGCACAACAACCCAGAAGACATAAACCTTCAAGTATTAATACCCATTATAATGTCATAATTGTTACTACGTTTTCCTCAGAAGTGGTGTCTTACAAATGTAATTTTACAAGATTAATGGATCCATCTGCGAGCACACAATGGAAGACGCCGCGCGATTCTCAAAATTCCCCCCCCCCCCCCCCCCATTTTGAATGTTAAATATATGTATTAATTCAACAGTACAGTCAAATATTTTGTTGGAATCATCGTCAGATAATGCTACAATTGACAAGACAGAAAGTCCCGCGCAGTCTGAGGCATCACGCTTCGGACCGGTGATACGAAATGCGCTCTGGTTCAAATCTCGGGGGAGAAGAAATTTTCTCATGCTTCCCTTATAATCATGGACCAGTTTTACAAGCATGCTAACCAACAGATGAAATTATACGAACTTACCGTAAGGCGCTAGAGCTTTCGTCTAAATGTTGCTGAGATTTAAGCGACAAACTGTCCACCCGTAGTTCGTACATTTTAATCGTTATATCTCTAAATACAGAAGATTTAAAATTATGGTAGAAAGCAATTAATAATAATAAACACTGTCTTAACGGCAACTTCATTGTCACTAAATTACACAGAGAACAATCATAGTAAAGCTTCGAGCCAAAGTTTTCTCCAAGATGTCGGAAAATGTTCTGTGTCTTCACAATCAATTTAAAGCCGCTTCTAACAGTAGAGTCTGCTCATTAAATCGACTCTGCAGTAGTCATCGATCCAAGGTCGAAACAGAGGAGCTTGTTATTAGACCCCAATTCAGAAACTTGCTTTACAATTCAATGAAATAAAGAGTTTGTGTTCTGTCTTATTGGAATTATCTGTAACTGTAAAAAAAATGAACGAATGAAGTAGGAATAAAAAGTTTTATAACAATTTAACATACAGAATTTTCCATTTGAAACGGAACCCTAACTAGTACACATGGACACTTCACGCACAAAACGATGATCCAATTGCATTCTTACGGCCACATCCCGTTGTTACAGATGACACACTACTTGAAATCGCTACGGTCGTAATTTCAACAGTTTTGTCGATCTATGATCACTTGTAAAAGACAAGAATAAAGTAATATACGAAAGAGAACCCACTTTTTTCTCGTGAATATTTGCATTTGTACAGGTTTAGCGCAACTGTCATGAGTAGTGGCCTAGCAACATGGATGACCTTGAATCAAGTGTCAAGGTGAGGAGGATGTTGGGACAGTCTGTTACGCAGAGGTCGACCTACCCCTGATTTCGTTTTTGTACCGCAACGTGATTGTTTTTGGATTCCGTTTTAAATGGTACACTCCGTACTAAACAACCAATCGCCTTAATACCACAAGTTCGAACCGATATGGTCTTGTATTCCATTTTTCAACGTGTTATAAACAGTGTCCCAAGTCAGACAAGTCAAAGTTTACTGTCATGTAAATACATATTAGATTATATTTAAATATTAAGGTTATAATTATTGCTTCACTGCTTCACTGCTAGTGGGCTGGTCACTCACTACTCTTAAATCCACGCTTTAAAGACTATGAAACCTCTGAAAGGAGGGCCTGCTCCACTTAGGAGTTACAGGAACTATCTATCTATGTAATATTATAATTATACAATTTAAATACATGTCGAATGTGTACCCCTGCTTGTTGTAGACCACTCAGCCAGTTTCAACACATTTGTAGAAACTCTGTGAAGAAGGACCCTTTTTAGTGAACTTATTTGGAAAATAAGTGTAAGGAAAGTACACCTGATACATCTGTTTATCTACTTCAAAAGATAGCTTTCGAAAATAATTTCTTCAACAATAAATACGCTGCCCTAAAGGTAACGAATACGAAGAAGCTGTGTGAAATTACCGACTTGTGGTGACTGGAGTCCAGTGTTGCCACAGGGCGCAGCAAATTGAAATTCCCCTATCACACTATCAAAATATTTACCTTTACGTCTTCCATTTGCGTGACTTTTGGGACATACTCTTACAGTTTATGGAACCCAGTTAAGTGTTTTTGGCTACTATTCGCCTGCTTCTTACATAGTAGGTGCCCGGCAACGATAACTCGGTTAGATTATTAATTTAACACAGTTGTATTGCGTGCTAGTAAAATTTCTGTGAATAATGAATCACTAAATTGTATAATTATTAATATAGGCCATCTTTATAATTCTTATTGACCTCATCATATTGAATGAGGCATCTGAAATTCTTCCCAGAAATATTCTTTCCGTTCTTCAATTCAAAGCGGAAGATAAGATAAAACATTCTTAACTGAAGAGTAACATGTATAAACACAACATACTTCTATCATAAATATAGACCTATTGCTTAATTTAATTGCGTTTCCGAAGCGCTTTTACGATATTTATTTAAAACCGTTAATGGTGAATAATTTACAATCCCGAAAACATTATTGACGTCTCATATTTCTGTATAGTAATTTCGTATTTAGTAAGAGCTCAGGTTTTCACGGCGGTGAGTCTGAAGATGGCTGTCTTCTGGGTTGTTGCGCCGTGTAGTCTGGTAGAAGTTTACCGACAGACTACTCGGCGCAATAGCCCAGAAGACAGCCATTTTCAATTCCGTGAATATCAGAACTAATTCATTATTATATCTCTAGTGTGATAAAGGAGCACAATCATTTATGTTATTTACTTACGTGTTTTCTCTTTTAATTCCAGACAAATATTCTTACTGCATCTTAAGAAAATGTATGTACAGACATGGTGCAGATACGAACTTAAAATTACATTCACTCCACAAGTTTCAATACACACCGCTCCAATGCCCAAATTAATTAGATTTGAAACTGCGAACGTCGGACTCATAGATGCTTCCTCCACTGCGCATTCAGTATCGTGCACTTCGTGCAGGCCTGCACAGATAAGTCACGGAAACAAAGCACGAACTAAGGTGTTTTTATGTTAAGGAAGGACTGGTCAATTACATTATGACAAAAATTAAATAATTGTAATTAAGAGAAAAGCAATTTTTGTGTTAAACAGCCCACGTAAGTTTCATGCCTGTGAGTCCGAGTCCAAGATTCCTGAGACACTGGTGTCATTATTATTATTATTATTATTATTATTATCCAATCTCTTCACCACTTTATGGGGTATGTACTTCCATGTACCCGAGACAGACCTTGTCCCTAAGGCACATAGGGCAGCAGCTATTTCGGGATCCATATTGTTTTTATTAAGTGCCACATGTATTATATAATTTTATTTTATGAAATTATTATTATTATTATTTGTGTGACCGAGCTGCCCTGAGGACGAAGACGATGGTTCTCGAAACGTCGGTGTTTTCGCCTTTCAACCACCGGACACAGCTGGTAGTTAGAGATTTTGGGAGGCAAAGAGACTGGAATACAGCTCTAAGATTGAGTATCAGTGGCACTTTACATCCACGCCCCCCTTACGCCTTAATAGCATCGTGCTGGACTGGAGGAACAAATTTATAATTACCAGTTACCATCAACAAATACAGCCAGCAGAATTATGATTGTAAGCCCTTAATCTACAGAAAGTTTTTCTTTGCGTGTAGTCGAGCGTTTCTGAACAATGTTTCCGGCATACGGATAAAAATTGCATGACTATAATAAATTTAATTACTGAAATTTTGATGAGGGATTTTATAAATTACACACACACCCACTGAGTGTGGCTGATTTATACGTTATTGCAGTTGCAGTCCTGGTTATTAGGAATCGTATTTTATTTAGATTTTGCTTCATAGAAATTACGCGGTCGATTCTTAAGTTATTTAGTGACGTATTTTCAGCTTTACGGTAGAGCCAACATTTTCTCGCGGATAAAGTACTCGGTGTTAGTTTGCAGGCCGCGTGGATACAAAAGACGTTCTGGTCGCGGTGAATACTTCCAGCAACCCTGCTGGGAATTAGTCGAACACTGGTCGTCCAGAATGTAACCGGTTAAATAATAAAAACTATGTTGAGGAAATACTAATGTTCATCAAAATTACTTACCAGAAAATTTTATTATTATTATTATACCATCTATTCACCACTTTTTTATTATTATTATTATTAACTGCAAATGGGTTTATACCCGGTGGGAGTAGTGCTACAATAAGACACAAACAAAACAACACACATCACACAAAATAACACACCACGCTCAAAATAAAACAACTCATAAAATTACAAAACCATAAAGCACACATATTACACAAAATAAAAACACAAGTATTTAAACACAACAGATAACCTAAAGTAAGTTGACTGTAATTTAATGGAAATATAAATGTTAGATTAGAACACTTCAGGTTCAGTTGTATTATATTGGTATATGTTTCAGATTAAACTTTGGAACTTATTACAAGGTAGACTGATTTTCATTGTAGAAGCAAAGTTACAGAAAATTGAATAGAGAAGGCTGGAATGTTATTCGAAATTTGCTAGTACTTAACTAACCAACTTTATCAATATTTTTTTTTTTAAATACAACGGAAACTTACGTTATTTATATATATATATGGTAAGCTCTTTCAAGTGTAAGAATAGTTGTAGACAGCGCGCGACTGCAGTGACCTCTTCGGCGGGAATGTTTTGTCTGTCTGAGTTTAGTGCTTTGGCCTGGCGGGAGCGCTCTGGCTTGTGCAGAGTCGAAGTCAACGCTACAGTGCGTCTCGAGACCTCCTGGAGGTGGGTTGTGTTTAGCGTATGCTTCGCCCAAGAGCTGTGTGTAGGCTACGCTCAGACAGTGAATTTGGAGGAGAAATAAGTTTGTCTACATCAAACGGCTTGATATTGTTACATGCAGTTATGTTGGAGTTTTAACTAAGAATTCGTGACCAGAGAACAACCGTTCCGTGTGTATGGCGTGTGCTACTACGGCAGATTTCCAAGTTTTATAACTTTTAAATAACCCAGACTCTTAACGTTTGCGTACCATGCAGCAGCCATTACAACATTGAATATATTATTTAGAAGTATTATGTGAGTGGAAGGTGGATTTTAAGTCGACTGACGTGTGGGTTTACAGATAGTAAACCGTGGTGCATGTGTGTTTTGTGATTAAAAAGTCTTGCAGGAATTTATGAATTACCTGGTCGTGCGTTGAGAATTTCACGTCTGTTATGGTAAGTTATATATATAGCTTCTCACTTTTTACTATGCATTGGTTCATGTTTATGTTCTGGGATAGCTCGTGTATTCAGGAGTGCATTGGTGAGCAACTCGCATCAGCAAGCAAAAGGAGTAGGTTATGTCACCGTGCGACAACATTACATTATTGTGAACAGGTACTTAGGCACAAAAATACAAAAATCTGATGCCGTCATTTCTCGCCACTTTCTTCATTTAGTTATGCTTAGTAGATTCAACAGTAACAATCTTCATGTGATAACAACCCTACAAAACTTATCTTAATCTGTCACCAGTGACCTGAAACGTATTTGAATGTGGAATAATGCAAGATATTTCACATTACGGCGAGTGCACAGCCAGTATCAGAACTTTCACTCCGTTGGTAGGAACTTGGTGGGAAATTTAGCAACGTAGCGGCCGCATATAGTTAATTGAGAAAAGGAAATGTTGGAAAACGTACTTACGACACAAATTATCTTCATTTACATCAGAACATGAAGCGTTTTACTGTTAGGATTTCTGTGCACGTTCTACGGTGTTGGGACACCGTGTGTAATCCGTTTTTAAATAATTTTGTCTAACCAAGTCTACCAGAATGCTCAAATGAAAATGTTTTCCTCATTAATATTTACAAAATGAAAGAAAAGTATTTCAGGTGAAATTTGTGGAATATAAGAAAGAAATAAACTTGTTCATTCGCCCAAATACTTAGCCATGATGACGTTTCGGGGCATGGGAGTAAAGTTCGATGTTATAATGTTAACTGCGCTAGATGGAGAGCGTGGCAAGTTTCACGCTTCGACCGCCTTATCCTGGGGGAATAGCTGGATAGTCTCCAGACGAATTTTGCACGAAGTGGTGGAGGTAAACGTTAGCAGTTGGTGTTTCTACGAATTTGGGCTTGATGAAATTTTTTATATAAATCTGTTCATCCTTTGAAACACAGTTTTAACTGCATATTCTTACCAGTTGATTTAGGCTATCACCCCTCAACTGTGCATTCTGTCACAGAGTGTATTCGTGGGTTTCATACGATTGCCCTAAACAGCATTTACTGTTCCAGACCAATTGAGCTTTGCAGTGGAGAAACGTTTTTTGTTTGAGACAGGAACAAATTATAATATTTATTTCGCTCGCCTCTACATAGCCGACTTAACATGTAGAGCGCAACCAGCCATGCACAAAACCAGAACTGACGTTGTCTCAAAGAAATTAATCGTGCCTTGCCGGAAATCGAACGCTAGCCTTCCAGCCCATAGCCTAATTATTGTAAGAAGCCATTCCAAACTTTAAGGAAATTTTGCTTAAAACTTGAGTGTTTTTCCCCCCCAAATTTTCTCAGTTTTAATGAAAACCGATCTTGCCTACTGGGAAAGGACATGAAAGTCTCGGTATGAGACAGTTTTCACCTTTAGCCTATGAACTCGTCGCCTGAAGAAATAATTAGCGACTCCACGTGGAAATTTCGTGGCTGTGTTTGAAGTTACCCCTTCATCGCAGTTATAATTCAGATCGCATTGGCGTGCTCGAGAATTGGTAACCAGTCACCTGTAAACGTAGTTCCAGAGAAATAAAGGCGGTTTTCATGCGGAGGAATACAGTATTGGTGATTGTTTTTGAAAGTTTCGTGTCACACTCGTCGATGTTAGCTGTCTGCAAGATGTGTCCTGCAAAACAGCAAAATGTTCTATCCGGCTTGACTTAGTGTTCAGATTCTGAGGTAAAAATATGACCCCTCATCAAATATTAATTTCTTGTACATAAACTTCCTGTGTTATAAGTATAATAAACAAAAAAAAATCTGTTTTCCCCAGTGAAATAAACGTTTTTGGTGAACTAGCAGGTAACTGGATGACGAAAATCGTGTGTGACCCGTTCCAGATTTCGGTTAAATGCGTGCCTTACCTATTGCGAAAGCACTTATCAGTTTAGGGTATCTTGCAGAAACAAGTTATTATGGATTTTGATGTAAATAACTTCACTTAGCAGTCCTTGAGAAGCCCAGCTCAGCTTGTCCGGATGTCCCCTCCCCCCCCTTTTTACGAAACTTGAATATTCCCTATGGTATTGACAAGATGTTATGTTGATTTAGAATGATCCAGCCCACGTCTTCACACCTTGTTTCATAAAAATGTTTATATCCACTGGCGTGCATATCTTTTAGCCATGGTACACAAAAATATATAATTCTGCATATTATATTGTGCTGTATCTGTGTGAATATTCGTGATTCATGATTAAGTGGCGCATTTGAACTGTAATTTTCATTTAATAAATGTAACTTGCTGAAGTTTTAAATCATTTTGAGTTAATTATAATGCTGTTGTATCTGTATATTTTAAAGTGACTTGTGGTGAATTTCTGTGGTTACGGGAAAATCAATATGCCATATCTAAAAGTAAAGTACTTTCATGCTCTGATATTTGTTTCGAGAGAAACTAGCAGAAGCGATCATTATACATTCTATTACGACATACTATAAATCCTCGGTAATTTATTATATCATTTCTAGCGCACGCTTTTCGCTCTTAGGCCTACGTTAGTACTTCTTGTTTCCGTATGCTTTTGTATTGTGTACGTTAGCCTCCAGTTTGGAAATAAATGAGTCACTGTTTAAGTGTTGATGGTGAGATGATTTCAGAAAATAAACCGCAGAAATGTGTTCATTTCAAATCCTTTATTCTCGCTTCAACTGAAAATCGATAAAAGAATCTTCGAAATGCGAAGAAATCTAGGAAATCTGTGGGTGAAGTGTTGTGTAGTCAAGATGAATTCACTCAGAAATTAACGAGGTTTCCTCGGAATGAGAATTATTCATTTAGATAACCGAGACCTGGTTTGGAGGTCGGTGAACTGTGCTGCAGAATTATAATTATGGGTGGACTGATAGTTAAAGACTAGTCGAAATGTCTAAGCTCACCCAGGTGTATCTGTTAATAATAACTGTAGGTCAAGGAGTTGTTCTTTTTAATCCAGAAAGGAAACTGATTGTTGCACCAAGTTAAAATGTTGACGTGCTCTTGAACCAGCTGGTCAAGTACGCATTCCCAATGAGTGGTTTAGAAACTGAAGACAATCTTCCGGAAGTTAAAAGCTATTCTTCTTAATACTCTTACGGATTAGGCCCATGTGGCCTGTTCCAATTCAGAATTACTTATGAAATTGTTGATCAGTTTCGACATTTTGCAGGACTCCTTGGACAAGTGATCAGCCCGTCGCAGGGCAATTAAATATCAATCCCGGCAGTAGAGAGCCATCCGTTCAAACCCTTAAGACAAATGTCGTAGTTAAGTCGGGGCCCCAGGCTGGTCACTCACCTCACCTCACCTCCATCTGCTGCTAAGGTTGATCATTCCTTGAGCTACGCCTTCAATATTCTACCAGTCTTCATATCATGCAGCACCAAGGACAGCTTTACGTTTATTAGTATCTGTGAAGGGGTAGCATTCCTCGCCTTTTATATTGAAAACTTTCGAAAGGGTCTGTCGCAGTAGACAAGAAATGGCGGCATCGTAATGTATGAATGTCTTTGAAGAGATATAACGAAACTCTGAATTGGCAACAAGTTCACACGTAGCTCATTAGATAATTTCACCACTATATTGTTTGTTAATAATATGTTAAGAGTAATTTCCTGTCTTGGATGGCCGTCACTCGTGTAAACAGAATGTAATGTCTCATTTGAAGTCGAAGCCTGAACCGAACTTATTACAACTAGGGAAACTGTTTGTTGATTTCTAAATAATCATCTCTCTGTATATATGCATTTTATTTTTTTATTTTTTTGTGGGTCTCGGCCGCCTCTTTTGGAGGTTTCTTGATCTGTTATACGTTTGGTGGGAGTCCTCTTGGACGAGTGATCAGCCCGTCACCTGTACTCAGGACAGCGCAACACAGACAGACATCCATGCCTTGAGTGGGATTCGAACCCACGGTCCCAGTGTCGAAGTTCACAAGGCCCACGCCTCAGACCGCCCGGCCGCTGTGACCGGCGTATACAGTATATTCCGGTTAAGCGGGGCAGACGTTTATTTTGGACCAATCTTAAAGAACAAACCTTTTTAACTCTTTACGTGGACCAAAGTGGCCCAATTAACCGGATTCCACTGTATTTGTATTAGGAAGATAAAAACATGCGAATGGATGGATCTCTGACCAAATACGAAAATACTATAGTTTTTAAAATTGTTCTTGTTATAAGGAGCGTGAAATGTCCCTGAGGGTAAAACTTGGATGGATGGACTCCACAAGAATTATGGAAATAATTTACACTTGAGATTTGTTATACCAAATACGATAGTTTTGGTTAAAACAGCGGAACAGTAGAGACATTTTATGTTTCATTTTCCTTTCTTTCTGATTATCTTTCCTCCATATTTTCAAATTTCGTGGACTCCGAAATCACAGACCGAGTTATTTTGGGGTTTACATGTCATTTGCCATCTGCGTTCAGTCCAGGTGCTTTTTCTGAATTGGCCTGTTCAGTAGCCCTCAGATTATGTTACGTGGTGACTGATTTACAGGTACGGATTGTTAAAATTAGGTGTGGGAATTTTGCCACGGCCCTTCGTGTACGTACTATTAATAGATCGCTTTAGTGCTGGACTGCTGCTTCGCGTATTGAATACATTTCTGTTAAAATTTGATCCTAGAACCAGCTCAAACTAGATACTGCAAGCTAGGTCTGTACTTTTTTTAAATTTTTGATATACCCTCCTCCAAAATTGGTGCAAATACTCCAGCTTCATGCTGAAGCTGCATTTAACTCTTCATCATTTCAACTTGTATGTTCCTTCTCACAGCAGGCATGTGGGGCATAAAAATCACATGATTCTGTAGAAGTGTCGGGTAAATACACTGACGTTCATTTTGAATGTGCTGCAAGTTCTGTTTCGTTGCAATTAAACTACGGTAAGTTCGTAATGTTCATGTAGGCCATGGAAATGAAGAAGCTACGAGCACAGCGGCGTCGCTTTGGGCGAACCAGAATAAGTATAAATAACTCTGCCTTAGGACAACTTTCCCTCCAGGAGGTGCTATTGTGCTTCTTCAGCAAGAGTAATGACTCGTGACTTACGTTTCTTTTGTGTACGTACTTCATGCGTTGGAGATTTCAAACCATTGTCATAGTTATAGTAGTATCAGCTGAGAGTAAGTTTTGTGCTTTCGATGGTGTTTTTCTACCACGAAAATTGTTAATTTTCATATATCGTCTGACGTTGCTGACCGAATTTACAAATGATACAGTAACATTTATGTGGACCACTATTTCATCATCTCTGAGGAGTAGGTATTATTGTCTGATAGAATTTTAATTGTTTAACATAATTAGATGCACAGATCACATACGTTAAGAAATAACGTATTTCTGTAATGTAAATATGATCATTAACATCTTAGGTACTTTTGAGATCATTGTTAATTAGTGACAGTATTTATTACAATGCTATGATCACTATTATGACTTAATAGTTTATGTAACGAAGTAGCAGATGAGACGTCGATGAAATTACGATATGTCCTCCCACGCCACACACATACAATATTCATAAAACTGGAGTCTCCTCAGTTCTGAAGCTAAATTTCTCCAGAGACACGTTCAGTATGAACGCCAATCTGTGAAATAATTATTTTAGATACTTAAGTGCAGTTTATAATTATAAGTCCCCCACTTACATCATGGGCGCAAAATCGTTGTGGCCTAAATAGAGGTGTGATGTATGAGATCAGATTATGCACGAAAGAAGTGTTCCAAAGGTCTTTATTTGTTCAAATGCACGAGTTAGCCATGTAGCTAAAATGTGGAGGCAGAGGATTGAGTTTTGTTATGATGGTGATTTAGGGGTGGGGCTGTTTACAAATAATGCATTGTGTAATTATCATTGAATGTTAGCCAAATATATGCCAAAAATGACAGTTGGGTCAAGTTTCAAACAAATGAAGGATTGTCATTATTATTGCCGTAAGTAAGTACATTAATGTTGTGACTTACAGAACTTACCTAGTTATAAAATAAAAAAGTAGGTCTATACAGAGAACGTTTAGTTATTCAGTGGCACAGTGGGGCTGCATTTGCAGAATAAAATCCGAAATACGGTTTTACCTGTCATAGAATTTAGTATTTTTTATTATTCCCAGAAAGTTAAATATACTTCTCAGTAATCAAAATTTAAATTTAAAATTAATAGTCTCTTATTTCCTTTGCCTTCCTTGCTAAAACCTTCCTGTTCTTTCTTGTCTTTATTTTTCTCTTGGTTTTGGTTTGGTGTTTTATCGGCAATTGTTAAGACCAAGAGTTCTGTTGTCATAAGAAACATTGAATATTTTGATGGTCGCTCAGCTGATCAACAAATTCCCCGACTTCTATGGAACCCGACCGTTCATGCCTTTTTCAAAAAGTGCCCACCACTGGCCTAAACCCTTCACTAATTCAGTCTCCAACACTTTTTTTAAAAATCATTTATAATACTATCCGTTCATGTAAGTCTCCCTTTCAAAGGTTGTCGTTTCCCTTCGCTTTTTTAGCTGCTACTGTCTTTTATTTCTAATCTCGTCCATACGTGCTACATGCCCTCCCACCTAATTTTGACTTTAGCCATCTCCATAATAGTTAGCATCTCCCATTATGAAAAAAATATTATTACTTACTCTGTCTTGTGCTTGGTGACATGTTTTGAAGATGTCTGATCATAAAACAAACTCATGTTCTAAAGCGCGCAACACTTAACTCACAAGAACGTTTTTATTTGATATCGAATGATAATACGTGCTTTGTCTCTCTTTTCCCAAAATTTGTTTTCAAATGGTGATTACGCACTTTTATCAAAACGCGGTCTATTTGGATGTCCAAAGCAAAGCAACAGACGAGAGAATGGCTTTTAATATATGCAGCGTAATAACATTAATATCCAGCGGACGGTGTACTTCTACTTGATGCTGAGCAATTTAAAACATGGACGCAAATAAAAAACTGAGCGTCTGGCGTGTATCTCTTTTTATCAGTAGTGTTTTGACGTCATGAGGTGGTGAATATTTCATGGGCCATATGGGATACACAGCCTTCTTGAAGTGAGACACATGTAATTCTCATGACAGATCAAAGCGCTGAATTGATTTCAAGTGTGCTGCAATCTGTTTATTACTAATACCCTTGTCAGTAATTGCAAAGTCTAAGAAATTCCCGATTAAAAGTCTTAAAACATTTCGCTTTTTGTACGACGAGATGTATGGAGGATCTCTGGTTCAGCACTTGAGTAGTCTTGTTTGATACAGAGAACAGAGATTTGTTCTGGTCTTCGCGACGCATTGACCTTGCATAGTTCGTTGGTATACGTGTCTATGATGCACGGTATTTGTGATCTTATTTGTGTATCTCAATATGTGGTCCGCGGTTCGCAAATTGTCGTCGTTATATTACTTACTAAATCAGTTTGACAAAATTACTTTTCTACAACTACCTACTTCTGCCTTTCACGTTCCTTTTGCTTAATTTGTTTGCGTAGAGATTCATTAAGCGAGTCAAACTACGATTTATTTTTCTTGCTATTATATGATGACGTAAAATGTCTAACCCTGATGATGGGTGCATTAAACTCTGAAGCGTCAGCCGGTAAACTTATACCAAACTATACGGACTAAAATTCCAGAAGACAGCCATGTTCAGCTTCAAGGTGACTTTTTGAATCTTGGTTTGTATTTGACCGACATGAACCAAAATTAAATTAGCGTCGTTTCTATTACAGATTAAATGGAAATCATTAACTAAGTTGGAGATGCATTTGGACTAACATTAATTTTGTTTTAAGACACCAGTCATTATCACGTCGCCAAGAGAAACAACCAAGGAGCCTCTGCACTCACAAATAACCAACACGAGACTACAAAAGCAGCAATACACCAATCACTATCAACTCACAAACACAATGTAAACAGCCCAGGGGCCTCTGTAGAATCTGACGGGATACGTGTGATTCAAAATTAAGCTAGTAGAGAATAGCGAAGAACGATTATTTCAGCGGTATGTTATCAGACTTCCCTACCTTCAATGGCCTCGACTGATCAGGATAAGTTCGGAGGGTATGGATTCCTAGTCGAAAGTTCTTCTCTCTGAGTCCCTCTATACGTTCTTTCAGTTTGGACCTAACTTTTTGAATCACCCTGTATATCTATATATCCAGTTATATCCAATAAATCTCATGCGTTCTGTGGTATTCCATTGTAAGGAGTACCACGAACCACGGTTAACATTACACGAACGCTTTCCCCCTGGCTGAGAGTGTGGACGAAGTTCAACTGGCTCAAGTGCGGTCCAGTGTTGGACTTTTCAGAACACGGCAATGAACCCTCTGATTGCTCAGAAGTCGGAAAATGTCTTCAAAAGCTGCGCGACTATCCGCTGCTTAAGAAGGACAATGCTATTAGAAGTAGTCAATTGTCTTACAAGTGAAGCTAATCGCTTCTCCGTTTGTTGCCCTGTAATGCGATAATCTCCACTTCCTCATTCCCCAGTAAGTCTTCGTGACGTATGTTTAGACACAACGAAATTGTAGTGGACTAAGAAAATTGTTGTTTTGATAAACTTCCATTTATTTACGGATTTTTAATTAAATTATTAAACACTGGCCCGGAGCAAACCTGCTCGTATACCTGTTTAGGTCTTTTAATGACTCTAGGAAGAAGATTTGAATTTCTTTAGTGTCTTCAGGAAGTCGTTTTGAGGTTTGAAATGTAAAACATTCGTGCATTTCATACTTGCATGTGTAACGGTTGAGCCCCCCCCCCCGGA
>NW_019059682.1:0-13329 GCF_000696155.1 Zootermopsis nevadensis
AACCCCCCCCCCCCCCCCCCCCACATAACACACTACCAGCTGCAACCCTGCGGGGTTCAAACTCGTGGTGCTAGATTATCAGTGTACAGCGCTAAATGCGACAGGTAAACCTTCCAGGCCACAACCGTTTTTACACGTCGTGTACTGTGGCGTACTTCGAATTAAAACAGCCATTTCCTTTCGCTGATACTCTTATGGAACATTAGTGGAAGAAAACCTCGCTGAAACTTAACGGAGAATTACTTCCTTCGTACGTTCAATGCTTACCCATTTTATTCCAGTCGGTTACCTCTTTCGTATATTTTTCCTATCCTCGCCTTTCTCCCGTATCCCTCTTCTACCGATTCCAATTTTTAAAAACACCAAAAAAATATTGCTCATATGCTGCAATTAATTTAATTAATGGTTAAATGTTTCAAGGGAAGGATATTTCCTATTTTTGTGGTAGATCTGAATATTTTATTTGCAAGTCCATAGAAAAATATAAAATTCTGGAGTTTGTCGTGATTATCTGGACGAGTGGTAGCGATAAGAAACAGTGCAATCATTCATATTCTAGGTCGGACTGGACCCGAAATTTTAGGGATTGCTTGGCCGACGACCGTTCTATTGACCGGGAACTGTCTTCAGCGCAACGTATTCAAGTTCTTGTTAAAATCCTTCTTATAAGTTATTTTATGAATACTACATTTATTCAATCTTTCACGTGGCTAGAACCATTTCTAATCCATTTGAACGCAATTCACATCTTTCTAATACACACGAATTTTCATTAACCACCAGCTTCAATATTTAATGATTATTAAGCATTATTATTTTGATTTCGACATGATTTTCTGAAGTCAAGAAGAATGAGATTAGTGGCTAAGTAGAGCGCATGAAGGACTTGGAAACTCTGAACAGACTGGACAAATCTGAAAAATCAGTTTGAGTGAGGATAATATTAAAACGGATCTTAGGGAAATAACATTGGCGGTGTGGGATGGATTCATCTGGCTACGGATAGGAACCGATGGAGAATTCATGTGGACATCGTAACCAACCTTCTGGTTCCATAAAGAACGGACAATTTCTTGACCATCTGAGCAGTGAAGTTAGATAGCTTGTTACTTAGCATAACTCTCATCATAAACAGATTGTTTCAATGTTCAGCAACGCCCAACCGAACCATCTTAATCTAATACGTTTCACTACTGTAACAATAGTATGGAATCTGCATAGATCACAGGGTTAATAGTTACGAAATCTATAATACGTTGACCAGCTGATTCCTCTCAGGTACAAATATGTTTCCGGGTAATTAGCTTCAGGTTTGCACGTCTGAAAGTACGAATATGGTTGTCTTCTGGGTTGCTGCCCAGTGTAATCTGATGATGGAGTCAGCAAGAACCTCTGAAACGTCGGTAAACCTATAGCAGACTACAAGACGCAACAACCCAGAGGATATCATCTTCACTTGTAATTCATGTTCGTCCCTCAAGTAAGAGCCTATGGTTCACAGGCGTAGAAATAACTGGTTAGATAATTGTTTCCTGCATCTCGATGTTCACTAGTGCGGGCGTCATGGTAACAGTAATTTCTCATTACTGTATGCACCATTATTAACATGATTAAACCTCTTCCTTCTTACCCACCCTTATCCCATTAAAAATGTGCTGAATGTGTTCGTGATTCTGAGACGACAAACGATCACGGAAACTAACAAGTAATATTACAGGGGTGGCCAATATTCTGCCGGCCCCAGGAGATATTGGAGTATAATTAATAACACTGAAGTTTATTATAATTTATTTGTATATGATGTGGATACAACCCTGAAAACAGCGCGTTTTAACAATAATGACGATTATTATTTTGACGGAAATGTAAATTTTGAAGTCTGTAACATATATTTACTGTTTTTATTTAAGTTATAACTGAGTCTGAGAAAATATAGTGTTTCCTTCTTCGAATTTATTATTAAGCTGGTCTTTAATATACATTACGAGAAAAGTACATATTCAGATTGTCCTCCATGCTTCAATAGATATTTTAAATTTTATATTTCTTTTAAAATAAACCTCAGTTACAAAATTAGCGTTTATATATATGCTAACATTAAATATAAAGTTGCTTCTTTATAGAACTATTGAAAACTACGCAACAATATTTCTGTATTTAGAGAAACAACAAAGTGCGATTAGTCAATACAGATAAATAATAGAACCAACACAAATTTTTGTAGTACATATTTCTCGCAAAGTTCTCTCACTCGCAGTCATTTCTACTTAAACCAAATGGGCCCGCCGAATGAAAATAATTGGCCACCCCTAGTCTATAAGTAACGAATGGAGACAAAAGGAACATAGAGGTCCAACATGGCATCCAGGAGTTGAAGATGATGCACCAGACAAAGTAATCGGATAGAAAATGTTTTTCTTGCCTTATTAGTGTACCATACAACCCCTTCACCCATTGGGAGTCGCATTATCCCAAGAGACCTCCTGGTGAGATATTGGCCATTTCGATGCGGTCCCTCAAACACGGAAGAGGAAAATGAAGAAATTCTTACGACCGAGAAACATGACATCTTTTTGCACATGCAGTGAAATCAGAATTATGTTAAAGTACCGTAATATTCACTTTTCATGCACCAGAATTAGCCTATATATGCAGGCGTGCATTAAACTTGGTAATGAAAGAAAAACGTGTTCTCTGGTTTAAGATCTTAGAGGTGTCTAATTTCTAATCCAAATGTAAAAGACACTTCTGACATGTAAAAAACTGCGAATCACTGACCTTTCGTTTCCCTCCGAAGGTGTAACAAGTGACGCAGTAAACCGATAAAAGTTACGCCATTGCCTAAGATACTATGCCTACCTTCTCAATAACATAATTATACAATTAATACTAAGATTCAAATGTTGCTGAAGGTTATTAAATGACCATACGTATGAATATATGGTCACGATAATATCAAAGATTTATTATGTTATTTAACGTCGCTTTTCCAACTTTATATGTTGTGTAGTACTTAAAGATAAGATTAGTGTAGGAGATGACTTTACAAGGACCAGGATAAAAGCTGACGTAATCAGGCATCTCCTTTGAAAATCAAATTTTATATATATATATAATTCTGTGAAAAAGGCACACCAGGGAAACAAACCCTGTAATTGGCCACAGTGCTGAGCCAGTTCTACCCACCCAAAACCTACGCTGGGGCAGTTACAATAACAGCGCACAAAAAACATAACATTTTCATAAGTGTATATAATATGATGACGGCTTTGGACAGTGAGTTTAAGCTCCCAGCAGAAATGAAATACACTATAAACTACTATAAAGGTTAAAATGAAGGTAACAGAGTGTATAAGGGCCAGGTTTTGGAGGCATGAAAACCTCGCACGCCACAGATCTCAACACTAGATTGATATTTTTGCCAGCTTCGCTCCTCGGCTATTTTACCCCTATCAAGACTGTTTATTTAACGAGAATATACCAGTGCAGAGATTAATATAGCGTAAAATAACATGCGAAAGCGATCGTGAACGGTTATTAGGTAAGGATCTGCAAGGATTCAATTGCGATCTATTTACATGGTCCTGGTTTTGAGGACTGAGGAAAACCTGTCAGGGCAGCCAATAAACCTGCTATGGCTCAAGGCGGATAGGCGTATGTCTCAAATACAATCCTAAAGCTTCACTGCTATTCGAAGATAATCCTTAAGCTACAGGAATGACCTATAAATTGAAGCTATCACGAACTGGTAGTGTTCTGAACATAATTCCAGTTACCCAACAGACAACAGTGAAGAAGTACATGGCGGCCAATAAGAATTAAGGTCAATTTTAATAACATTTCCCCATTTGGTACCATACATCCTAAGTTAAATCTTCCGTTGAGGTTTATAGTTCTGAAATAAAAGTAATTCAAATTTCTTTACACCCAGTCGGCCCCGATGTGTTCTCCTTGGCACGAGACAAGGCTATGACATAAGCCACTCTTCTGCTGATCTGTATCCTGGTTGGTTGCTTGTACGGAACCAACAATTAAACCGTGAACGTTCGAATTGCTCAGCCCCTTAGTGAAGTCAAAGATATTCTGTTTCTCTTTTCAAAACAAATGTTCCGATTTCTTGATCACAACTACATCTCTATTACAATTCAAATGTACGCCTAGAGTCTCCCTTCGTAATAATAGCTAGTAAATTTCCCTATCGAAACAAAACACGTCCTAAACCGTTCCCATCGTCACGAGGACGTCAAATATAAATTATTCGGATGATAGAAGTGTCATATAACGTTTGTCGACAATTTCATAATTTCCCAGAGTCAAAATGTTAACACTGGGTTATCTTTATTCTCTATTTCCAAATTCGTTATTTACCTATCATATATGGAATGATTTACAAACTGCTTACCTCGAAAGTCAACATGGTCCGCATTTGCACTAAAAAAGCGATATTACATCTTCAAGAAATCAAAAATAGCATCTGTAGCCTCAGTGTAAGGACGAAATATGACAAACTTTTCTTTCCATAAAAACAGGGAATTTCGTTTACAGCTAAGTGACTATACTCTTTTTCGAACCGTACTATAAAATATTTGGGACGACTGTACAACATATTCAATTTATATTCATACATAATAGAGATAAAACAATTTCATATTAATATTTTATAACTGAAAAAAAATATGCCCTTATTTAATAATAAATTCGTTTGGTTAACATTGCAATTACAGAAATGACGCCACAGCTACAAACAGCCTACACACAATTCAATTTCACATGTTCACTTTTAAACGCGTTCTTGTGTTGCATCCGAAGTGACTTTTAATTATGGGGCAAGAACTTAGCGAACCACTAACTGCCACGTCTCAATAACAACAGGATTTAAATTTACAAGTCAATATAACGAATTTGGAGAAACAGAAGCGAGAATAAAAAAAAGTAAATGATAAGAAGTCCAACTTTTCAGGCTTGTAGAGAAGACGAAGATGGTGGAAGGAGACGAGTCTATTTTGTATACTGTTACAACGTATAGAGAAACTCATCAACTTGTCGACACCCATGAAATAAGCCCCAGGTCTTAAATCAATCGGGGAATAAATAAAAGAGGAAGACATTTATATATAATAGTAAAACGTATTCAGGGTCGTTAAAATCAAGTTGGAAAGCTTTTCGTTGGTTGTGACTCGCGGAAGAAAACACGTGCTGCTGGTTTTCGGCTTTTCTATTAACTCGCAACTCCTCGTTGTTTTCCGGAGAGCCAAGAGCTTTAAGAAAAATAAGCAGCAGTAGAGAATGAAGAAGTGGCATATAAATGAATAAAATGTGACGAGGAGAAGAAACGAAGAATGAGAACAGTAAACAGAAAGAGAAAGAAGAATCAGAAGAGACGAGTGAAATAAATGATAAAGAAGACGAAAAATAAACAAGGCTAAAGAAGTATGAGTATTAAATTATGAATAATAACGTAAAGAAGATGAAGCAAACAATGAATGAAGAGGGAACAACAAAAGTAGTAAAATAAGAAGAGGGTAAAGGCAACAGAACATGTAAGACAGAAGAAAACATAACGGTAGAAGACAGCTATAGGAAAGATGAAGACGAGAGTAATATGAAATGAAGCAGTAGAGAAGTATATGACAATAGTGTGACAAATAAAAGACTAAACAGAAACGAGGATAAGACTTAAGATAATTGTGGGTGCCGTGTTGCAAGTACAGGCGTATAACAACGAAATGGTGGGAGTTTTAGCTAACAAACAATTCGCGAAATGAAACAGCGGTCTGCGAGGCACTAACACACTCTGCAACAGGTTAATTCAAGTAGTAATTATCCCGGCTCCTGTTCAGAAGGGTTGTCTCAACCAACCAAAACATGTTAATATAAAGTCTTTCTTAGGCTTTCTGAGTTTCATTTGGGCTAATGCGTGAACAGTACCTTGCCATATGCCATAAACGAGTTTTTCCCCCAAGTCCTTAACAGTCTTTGCAGCCATCTCTTAAAATTAGACTGAACAACCTCTGTATCTAACACATCGTCGTTATAAATTACAAACCAAAACTTAAAGATTCTAGAATAATGTACTGGAATGGATGCCCGTTCTTATATTTATAACAGCGTGCAGGTATATAACATGCTGATGTGGAGTTTCATTTTAAATTCATTACAACCAACTACCTCTACGGAAGGTCCTGCTTCAGAATTTGTCGCTGAACTGGTCAGGACCTGATTTTCGTGAAATCGCTTTTACAAAAGCCCGCCACAGGACACTACGCTGTGTCTAACCGACACATGATCACTCGAAGACCCACTTTAGTTTTAACCCCTCATGAACATCTAAATATTTCAACTAAAATTGTTTATATTTTATCGGTCCCATTCGTGCTACATGTCCCATCCATCTCGTTCTTGATACGAGAATCGGAATAATATTAATGAAGTGCAGTAATACCAGTTATGTTGGTTCACTGTGTGATTTCCTCTAGAAGTCTGCTGTTTGAAGCATTACAACTGTCAAGTGTTAATATCTCCAGAACTACGTACACACATGTTTGTTATGTAACTAAAATGCAACATGTTAAGTTGTAATAATTAATAGTCAACAAATCCGAATATTTCTTATTATAATCTGGTATAGATCCATTTCAGTCATTTGTAATTTATTTACTAGATCTATTAAAATTTTTCTACAATTCCATATCTAATGCTCTAATTCTAAATATACTTTAAGATAATTCAGAAGACCAAATTCCAGATCGATATTCAAAAGCAGAGTTTGACCATTATACCAACGTATAGACTTATTTGAAAATTTAAATAAGGCATAGGCCCTTTATATGTGATCACATAAGCAGAAGAAGTTTCAGGTTGATTTCAGGACATTTGGCCACAGTCCAGTGTTAGGAACAAGTAAAAATTTAATAATCGCTACGAAGTTAAAGTTAATAGCTATAAATGTGCTTCTAAGTTTTCATAACATTTTAAAGTCATACTTTAATTTAAACACTTCTATAACAGCTTGTAACTTAAGTTCCATCTTGTGACACCGTGTGGTCTAGCAGATCGTAACCATCGAGGAACGTAGTGCCTTAAATTTCAGGGTAGGAAACAAATGATATTTGGTAAACGGATAGACAATGTCGATACAAGACAACGCATTAGAAGTACTACGCGCCCAATCACCACGACACTGAGATGTATGGGTGGCGTGAAAGATAATTAAAAATCACCCCGGTTTGGAACTTCAAAAGTAATGTCTGCACCAGCATGAAGTCCACAAATCTATAAAAGCTACTTTACAAAGCCCTATAATACTAATTGCTGTAATTATTAAAGGCTTCAAGATGGCTGTCTTCTGGAATGTAGCACAGTGTAGTCTAGTAGTACTGACCGACGTTTCTAGAGAGCTTACTGCCTCCACCGTCATGGCAGGGCCTTACGGACTCAGCTAATTACTAGCATTTTGAAGAAGTAACCCTGGTTCTTTGGCAAATATATTAGAATTTAAAAACATAAAGATTAAAATTCAGTGGTAATGCT
Source organism: Zootermopsis nevadensis (assembly GCF_000696155.1). The sequence continues at coordinate 7,531 of NW_019059682.1, forward strand.
CCAAAGCAATTACACCTATATTGTAAAATTCTGGGCTGTTACAGTTCTTAATCGAACCTCAATGTCATATTTTATTATTACCTTACATAAAATCTTGAGTAACACCTGTATTCCTTATAATCGCGAGGAATACGTTTTGTGCAAAATAATACTTTAATATAATTATCATTAATTAAAATAAAGCACGGTACACTAAAACCGAAAATAAACATCAATTTCATATTAAAGTAGCTAATAAGTCTATATTTTGATTAGTGTCCAATTTAATCTCCCACATGGATAACACTCGACCTAACTACCATCTTCTAATTAAATGTAGACAAATAAAAAGGTAGACTAAAACATGCTGAGATCATGAAGCAGATACAGAAACATCTCACCAGCATCGAGTACAACAAAGCTGAAGCAAAGTTCCGACAAATTCTTTGTATATATCCAAACGTTTATTATGTGTAGTGAAATGATACCAGAAAGATGGCAGTAAATTGTGAAAAGGATGTTACCGTCTGAATCCCTGATGCGCATCAGGACATTGTATACTTCTAGTCAGGTCGTAACATCCAGGTGCCTGGATTCCGTTTTGTATCAACGTTCAGCCTTCTACCTGCGTCACAAGTGGAGTACAGTAATCTTACGTACCGCAAAAATATACTAAAAGCTGGACGAACAGTGGGAGCATCACGAGAAATAAGGAAATACAAAGGCAAATAGGAGAACGAGGAAATATTTTCGATATTTTTTTAAATCTTTGCCGAATTTTTATTTTTTTAAAAAAATATTCTCCGAATGTTTGCTTATTCGTAATTAGACGTACTTGGATCTGACGTGATAAGGACTGGGTGGAATTGTAGTGGGAATTATCAGAACAAATAACAATGGCGGCAGGAATAATTAACAAAAGTAAAATATAAAAAATAATATTCCGATAAATATATTCACGAAATGCTACATCAGATTACTTTATTCAGTCGAAATCTATTGGTAAAATAATGAATCATATCCTGTAGTTCATTGAACCAAGCACAGGTTATGCAATACTCACTCGTGTAAGTATTGCATAATGTGCCACCATCATTCAAAATGTCTTTTAATATTAACAGATCATAACAGAACTGCCACTCAGTCGTCATTTCCTATTAAATGACATAGAGGGTATGCTGAAACCACTCCAGTGAGATGATCTTGACAATGTAATTCAATATTCACTCGAAATCACAATTATTTATAATATGACGCAAATAGAATATATACACAAATATAACAAAGAGAACTGAATTGCCTAAATTAAATTATTGTTCAAATAATTAGGGAAGTAAGCTTCTTTCAACCATTTCTACATACTGAACAAATCCTATTTTAAGTTAATCGTAATGCCTAATTTTCTTATTCTCTAGTTTATAAGTATGTTTCAAAATTATAATTAGAACCCGATCACTGGTTACTTATTAAACATTCGTTTCAGTGTCCACAGTTGTCGATATTTATCAGTTATGGGAATTTAACAGATCGTAAAAGTAAGGGGTAATAATGTGATAATGGGTATCTTACACTGCAATAATCAGCTGTAAATATCAAAACAATAAATCGTAAAGTTAAAACATTTCACACTTAAAAAGAGAACTGAGGCGGTGCTATTTAATTAGTTTTAAATGTTAGGAACCTGCAGATAAGGACCAGTTGCAAACAGCCCGGCCCTCGACTGCTTCGTCGTATTTGATTAATTTTCTCGGTTGTACAATCCGATTCGGGAAACGTCTACTGCTCTGTATAGGGTCTACTATATTAAAACAATGTTTCTGACAAATGCCAGCCGTTTCATATGCAGGCCTGTATGACTTATGTAAGTTTATCACAATCATTTAGTGTCCAGAATGACCTTTCTTGTAAGAACAAGCCGATATTTTGCAGAAGTGACCGACAGAAATCCATTTCTTCTTTCTACTTACCAACCACTAATCTTAAATATGTAATTATTTATTATAAGTGTTGAGACTCGACGGTTAGAGGGGGGTGCAAACACATCACAAGATAACACAGAAGAAATCTAACAAATGATCGATCTCAGTATGTGACCTCTTAAGACAGACAGCCCTGGTACTCATAACACCAGTACAGATTCATCCCCACCAAAGTAGACTTGATTCATCTCAACACGGACGCACACAACCAAAAATAAATATTCAGTACCGGCAGGCTGTTGCCTTGTTTTCGAAAATTATAAGCTTTAAAATGGTAAAATCTTTATTAGTAGCGGTTGGACGCAGCTAGAGTATCAGAGGATGGCCAAGAGAAAAAAGAGACCAATGTCCGTGAAAGAATCAGATAGCGCTGCCGAAATAATCCACATTTCAGACTAAATACTTCAAAACTGATTCACTGAGGTAGATTACCTTGTACTGTTTACGTCTGACCTTGAGAGAAAACTATGGTTTCTGCGCAAGACGACCTCAGGCTACAGACTCCAAAGTGTGCCCCGACTATAAACGAAAAAGATTTCTAGAAATCCGCTCATTTATCAGCTGTTTTCACCCCTGGAAAGACTCCAGTGGCCTGCTCTCATGAGAACGATAATAAAGTTTTGGTTTCTATTTGTATTTTACGTTGTGCTTTCTGTTGTTAACTTGTTTTAATAAGCACAACTGTGAGCGAAGTAACCCACCTACTTACACCGCCAATACTATCTCGACAAAGAAGGAGATCTTCTGATATTCTTTCTCTTTTTAGTTAGTTTATGACTTGGTTTAGAGAGCGTATTTGCGGATTCTCATACCCGTGAAAAATGTACGGGCGGAGGAAATGAGTAGAATTTAACGTGCGATTTCAAATGCGGAGGGAGTTTAATTTATTTTATACTAACAAGTATTTTGTGAACGATTTCATAAACAAGTTTATGAAAATATTTTTCAATTTTATAAGCAACTGATAACCCAAATAGGCCTGCTTTTGAAACGTATTCATGTCATGAATATTATGTTTCAGGTAATGTACATACACATAAATGCCTCAAATAATTTACTCCATGAGGCAAAGTCCTTCCTGAGAACCTAAGAGTACGCTGAGATATTGAATAAAATTATCCGCCTTTAATGGGACCAAATGTCCAATACTGTGTCCACAGTCCTGCTCCTAATGGATACACACCGCACCCAGTCACCCAACCAGTTTTCCTAAGATCAATTAAAATATTATTATCACACCTGTGCCTATGTCTTCCAATTGGTTGCTTAACTTCAAGCTTCACAACAAAAACTTTGCACACATTTCTCATCTCCCAAGCTGCATGTCCCTATCGTTTCATTTTCTATTATTTCATCGTGCAAATAAAATTACGGCAAGAGAACAAATCATAGCGAGCCTCATTACGTAATTTTCTCCACTTTTCTATCAATTCAATCCGCTTAGGTCCAAATATTCTCAACACCCTGTTCTAAAACACTCTCAATGTGTAATGTGGGAGACCAAGTTCCCAACCCAGGCAATTAACAGGTAAAAGAATAGTTTTGTGTGCGTAAATCCTTATGTTTTTTGACAGCAGACTTGAACACAGAACGTTTGATTTGTTACCGTCGTTGCCAAATATTTGAACTTCCAACACCTTCTATATCATTTACCTTCACAAAAGCCTATTCATATTATCCTGTAGCGTGTGACAAGATTATAATGCCTCGAGTAACCTGAATTATCTGCAAATTCAAAATAAACAAGTGTTCCACAATTTTTAATATTTTTTCATAATCCTATATTCTGTAATAACGGCTGTCTTCTGTGTTGCTTAACTGTCTAGTCTGTTAGGTATTGACCGACGTTTCAGACGTGTATACTGCCTCTATGATTACGGTGCAACAGTCAAAAAGACAGCCGTCTTCAGGCACACCTCTAGCCACACAAAACAAGTAACAAGGATTTTACAGAGTGACGTAATAAATATGTGAAAAACTCAAAAAGTATTTCCAAGAACAATTCTAATGGTTCAGTCGTTGAATCCGCAAACTTGTCATTACACTGAATATTACGTCTTTCTCTGAATTCTAGGATACCTACATGAAGACCTACATTCGTTATTAACAAGCACGTCAAACTCTTATTGCCGTCAGAAAACATTAACAGTTGCTCTTGAAACATTTTGAAATGTTTTCAATGTCTAGCGGCTTTCTAAACACCGTGACTTAAAAAGGAAATTACATATTACTCTACACTTATTGAGGATTTTACTATGAATTCAAGTTCGTCATTGCTTTGTGATGCTTGTTTGTTTATTTAACGTTGGCTGACTATTAGACTAAACACTTTACAGCTATACAATTTTATTCAATCGATTAACCTAATAAAATTAAAGGTTTATTTGAAGAGAGGATTCATATTTAAAAACTGACATCTGTGAAGACTAATGATTTAATTTTAACAGACTATGTCTATTTAATGGCTATTTCAATTTAAGAAGATATATTAAATAATGTATTATGTTGGTAGAATACTTCGACATTTTATCAAGACATTTTAACATTTTCTCAATATAGTAATTCAAAATTGTTTTATTTGTACATTTCCGGAAATTTTAATTTCCACTGCTTTAAAACAGCGTACATATCGCTTGATCTGCGGAGAAATTATAATTTTTTACTGATTATATCACAGAACGAAGCCAGTAATGCACAAAAATTTTGTAGCAAATTAATTTTTCTCGTTCACAGTATGAAAAGAAATATATTTTACAATCAAAGCTATAGGCAACTAAAGTTGGCTCTGTGAACAAATAATATAAGACAAATTTTCTTGAAATTCTTTCATTTCAGTACTCTTGAAATTTAATAAAATCTTCAAAAAAGTTCCTCTTTTTAAACGCTTCTTTCGCCAATTTTCTGCATCGTTCTCATACCAAAAACCACCATCGTGCTATATGGCGCTGTTTTTGATACAATGTTTCTACTTCCGGTATCACCAATTTAACTGCCATTTTTGAACGATTTTTAGTTCTTCAGCAAAGACTTTTTCCTTTCCTACTTGTTATTGCGGCAAATCCAATGAGCGCTAGACTTAGCGAGCAAATGAGCAGGACACACGCTTGGGTCATGGATTCGAATTCCGTTTAGAGACAGAACGCGACTAACGAGCTTAATTTACTATTAAGATTTGAATATTATCTTACGAGCTATCTGTTCAAGAGCCAGCTGAGGCTCGTTACTATCACTATCATTGATATATGCATATAAACAGTGGAATTACATTTTGAATAAGGAGGCTGAAACATCGTTAAAGTAGTAGGCTGCATTCAGATGAGCCTTCCAAATTGACTTCTCCGCGCGGCCAGTTAAACTGCTCACAACTTCGTGTCTCAGGGATAGTAATTTGGAATAGGCCACGAAGATCGCGTTCAAAATCCGTAACTACTCACCGTTCATAAGCATCTTTCCGTGCCCTATGATGCAGTTAATGAAATAAAGTTTAATGAAAAGAAACCAAATGTATTTCCCTATGTGGCTCATCTTTAGAATAAGTCTCATTTTCCATGTCTTTATGCAGAAATGTATTCTATTCGGAATATTTCACGCTTCTTTTGAAAGAAAATGGTAGTGTCTACAATAAAAACTGCTAATAACCTCTTGCCCCCTCACGTTAATTGTTTAAATCAGTGCACAAATAAATTAATTTTTCATCCGTTCTAATATAATGGACGATGGCTTATTTTTCGGTCGAAAAAATCACGTTCATCTCGTTCTTCAACCCTGCAAGAATGTATTTCCTGTCTCAGCTATTGTGATTCTTTCGGAATTTCTGTGTTTCTTTGGGGGGGGGGGGGGG
>NW_019059682.1:13752-35667 GCF_000696155.1 Zootermopsis nevadensis
GCTTCAACTACTGTAGACGAACGTTCGGCATTGCTTCAAGATTTAAGAAATATGTAAGTTCCCTTATTATTAAAGTTAAATTTTATGCTCCCCGGACACCGACGCAACATTAAATACGTATTTAAAATAACACAAGACTACGACATATGATCAATTGGCCTGCTTAAGTTCTTTTACGATGACCCGTAAAAAGTAACGTACGACATTTCAATGCCATATTTTTACAGAATATTAATATCAATGCCGTGGTAATTTTATTCTACAGGACAGTAGGCTATATGCATACAGATTTTATTAAAATGTAAAACGATCCAAAAACATTTTAGTAGGTCACACGATAACTACAAAACTGTGCTATAAAAATTATATTTGTTATCAAGTATCAACGAAAACTTATTAGACAGTCGGTCTAAAGCCGTCGTTCATTTAGCAAGAGGACGTTTATAATCGTGTAATGTGTGTCGGTGGGGGTCCATGTCGCGTCGGGCACATTTCAGGTAAATTAGCAAAAAAGAGGATCTGAAAACAGAAGAATATCATTTCACTTACGCGGGTGAATAAGTACGAAAGAAGAACGACATAAGCATAACACAGGAGATAATTAACAGGCATTGGTCAACGCTTATCAAATTACAGACGCACTTTATTCGTATTGTGTGATGCTGATTACTGTTCTGATTTTTAACAGTCTTTAAAAGTAGTCTTTCAGTCTTTTGCTAACAAAAATTTAGATATTTTAAAGATTTAAAATAGGCGTTTTTCATCGCTTCCAGGAGAATATAAGATTAAGAAATTATATTTAAAAAATTACAATAATATTACTGTAACATTATTCACTGCTCACCAAAGAGTTAAGCACTTACGAAACTCTCTACCTCTCGAAAGCATTAAATTAAAACGTGTAATTAATGTTCTTATTTTGGCTGAGAATTAAGAAACATTAAATGGACAGGTATCAAAACTGAAATTAGAGTATATTACTATCACCATACTGTTTTTAACAGAACGTCCTAATTATAGTATATCAGCTCCTCAAAGTCGTAAATTTTTCTTCAAAGAATTTCGGAATTTATCGTAGGCCTGTCATCTGATAGGTCCACATATGTTTTAATTGAAATGTTCGAAAATAAATTAAAATACTATAATTTAAAACCTACAGAAATTTTAAATTAATTTCAGAAAGACAAATTTTGTAGCATTTCTTTTGTGGCATACATTTCATGCTTGAATAGAACTTGGCGTATAGAGCCATGAAATTCACCGAAGAATTGCCTTCGACTAGGAGTCTGAATATTAACACAGAACTAACACTCATATTTCCGTTTATAGCGCTGCGGTAACTATGTGTAACACCTTTTTAGCTTTGATTTTACCACACAGTGTAGGCCTATAAGCCTATAGGAATTACGTTCGGCTCTCAGAATAATAAACTATTATTTTCCGGAAATGTCATTAACGGATCAAATGGGGTAGCAGAGCATTTTCTTGGAACCAGAAACCGTCATTCTACATTTTATTCGAACCTCGTCTTTCACAGACTTTAAATCAATTGCTTTTACAGCTGTCCGAAAGAATTATAGCTACAGGCTAATACCACGAAAAGTTGTAGTAAATTAAAACTTCTTACAAAACAGACGTCTTAGTGAACCTGTTAGCAAATTTGGTAAAATTAGTAATTTCATGTTTGAACGGACATCAATAAACCTTGAATGCGTGTCTCAAGAAAGGGCCCTGTCTACTTGAGGTCTCACTTAGGGTATTCGTTATCAATTCAGACCTTATATCAGAATGATGAGTTACGTTAAAATGAACAAAAATCAAGATATCTTCAATTCTGGAGATAACACGTCGTGCAATCAGATCGAGGGTATTTTAATGGTCAATTTAATACACCAACCACCTCCGGCGCCATTATGGAATATGTAACAGAGTCGAATGATTCGTAATTTATACAACTGCTTTACCCCGCAGTAATCATGAGAACGCAGACCACAAGAGCAAGCAATAGACGATGAAGAACCTCCTCAGCAGACGTCATAATTTAGTCATGAGACGGTAGCAGGCAACCCTCGTATCTCTCTACGTTCCTATTACAGGGCTAAAGGGTAAAAATGGCCCAAGTGGCATCGCGTGAGACCTCAACTTACGGATAATGAATAGGCCCCACTTTGTGAATTGCCGTATTCCTGTACTAGGACAATTATTTATTGTGTGACATGGGTTGAAAATGTAATCAGTTCTGCGTTTACAAATTAATGATTCATTCCCATGAAAATATATAAATAACTGAAAACAGATTTTCAAGTCACCGGTATATTGCACACTACAATTGGTATTATAGTTAATATGTATAGACCAAGAGGCATATTACAGAAAACAAGAAATATTCTTGATATGGACCTACTAAAATGCATCTTACACGGTATTACATTTTCTAACATTTAATTTAACTTTACATGAAACAATTTATGTATAGAATTATCACACCTACTTCGTACTGGATATATTCTGAATTCAAATCTTGACCCCGTGGCCAATAACTTGTAACTGGAATAATAGCGTGCCTTTAATGTGCCACGACCACTTCATCTGCACACTTCAATTCTCTCATTCATCCTCCAATTTTATGCTATACGCTGGGTCTATAAGCTATTAAGTTGTAAACTCGTTAAATTGCGGAACAAATACAGGCCTAAGCAGGTTAGGGATATTTAAACACACAGAAGTATTGGCAGCTCGATGATTATAACGCCAATGATTAGTTCTTGGGATGACTGTTTTCGGTTGAAATTACCTAGCTTTTTAAGCTCAACTGGTCCATGCCGTTTTAGAAAAAAATCCTCTTTGTTCTGAGACAAATACCTCACTCACAAATACACCGTGTGAACAAAATACTGAAATGCTGATTACTGAAGCAACACACGAGTTAACACTGGATTTTCGAGTTAGGGAAAGTCCCTATCGCTACTGGTCTTCCTTCTCAATTTTGAAGTGAAGAAGTATTGCAGGTAAAAATTTACAAACCTACAGAAAATAAGTCAATCTTTATAATAATAATAATATTAATAATAATAATAATAACAATAATAACAGCCCTACAGCAGTTCCAGATAAAAATTGCGTTACACTCGACAGAAAGAATCGATACTGATTTCTGTACAAGAGGACAGACTTCTATTTAGAAATTTCACAAAGTCCCAACTGTAATATTGATAATCCATTCCGTATTAAGCCGAGGATCCATCCATGCCATCCCATTGTCACCACTTGACATACCCTACAGCTGCCTTCGTAGTCCAGCAACGGAAGGTTAATCCACGTCTAACAATGCTCTGTTAATTTCTTTATGGACTGCCCAAATGCACAGTCTTCCTTATTTCTTCAATTGTGAATAAATTAAGAAGTGAAGGGTGGAAATATATAAGGGAAAATGACATAAATCATAAGAGAGCACGTAAATTGAGGGCCGAGATGGATCCGTATCAAATGGACCTTCTGATTATAGCTTGCTTTCAAAACCCTAACGGAAACGTTTAACTACAGGATACGATATTGAAGGAATTAAAATTATTATTATTATTATTATTATCTAATAAATTCGGCTTTCACGAACTAGGCATGTTCTAATTTAAAACTAACTCAACGGAAATCGAACCCACTAATACATGTAAGTTATTTATGCGGTGTGGACCCACCTCAAACAATACAGCTACATTAATATTATTGTAGTTATTCTTGAATCATCATCACCTATGTTGAAACAATGCTACTTCACAAACAGCGAGAAAGATGAATTGCCCTAACTTAGTTCACCGGAAAATGAGTTTATTGTTTTGTGTTGACGATTTCAATGGTAGGAACATCAATTTATTTAGGGGTTATAGCATATATTGGTTACTACTGTGCAATAATATGAAGAAAACTTTTAATCTTAGGTATTGCAGATCGGTGGCTTTGCTGCCCCACTTTGCAAGTTGATCATCGCAACTCAAGTCAACATATGTCGCTCTTGCACGGGCTTCAGGAACAACTCAACAACTCAGTGCTTGTTTTAGGCTTGTTTAAGTGAAATGGGTATAACTTCTATGTGTGGTCATCATCAACACACACACAAAGCACACAGACAGACAGTAGTCCAGAATAGGGAAATAGCGGCATATTTGGTACAGAATGCAGAAAAGGAAATAAGCCCCACAGCCAATTTTATAAAACAGGCATGTCGCAATTTTAAAATGTATGAGGCCTCGCCGTTTATGATTTCGTAACATCTAACAATTCACAATCCTTCCCCTACACGCCAGAGAGATGCTTTATAATAACCACATCCCTTTTCACACAAATTAATTCGTTCATATTAGCGGTGACAATAAGTTACAATACTGCCTCTTCCACTCTACCAAAATGTCTATGTTGCATTTCAGTAAGTCAACTTTCAAAATTCGACATAGTAACTGCAGTGTTTGTCGACGAAAACAGGGAAATTTAAACGCCAAAAATCGAATTTCGCTGAAATCCTTAAATTATTTCCATGCCACGCCCAAGATAACTTATTCAAAAGCACTGTCTGTTATAGACGAGATTTAGTTTTGGAAGAACACAGAAAAAAATGTGCCTCGCTGTGACTCCACTGTTAACGCCAAGTCAATATTTCTTTGTAACCACAGAAATTACACGTCTATATTACAATAGACATTTCTAAGAAAATGTAATTAAACAAGAACTTGCATGGAATGGGTTAAAATTAAGTAGGAATATTTTCATGCTTCCAATAAAAATGCAAAACCTCTTTAGAATATGTCGTATAAACATATTAGTCACTTAGAGATTATGATAACAAACTTTAATGTCTTATGGTCTTAATCGGGGAAAATTAGTAAAAATTTAATAAACTTTCACGCATTTGAAATTCAAATTCAGTTAAGGCCTAAGGAATATGATTTCCATAACGTATTCTGAAAACGGGCTTACAACAATTTTACACAGAATACTTAAAAATGTTTATATATTTTTAGTGCTATATCATACGTAAATTGTAGGTAAATTTTTCAAATCCAATTTGGCGAATCAATGAGTTTCCACTTGTTATATGGCCAATTTACTTTAATATAAATATAAATGGCTATATAAGTATGTATATATTATTTATTATATAGGTAATAGCTCTTTTTCAACGCCTAAGACTGGAATGCAATAGACAGATTTTAGACCAGGGATCATCATTTACGAACATGACATTAAAACAAAATGCGTTTGCACTAAATATTAAAGATCGTGTACGTATAATGTAACGAACCTGGGAGAAAACTACTTCCTCGGTATTTTGTACTTCACGAAACATTTTTATGTTCTGCAGTATTTGCCACTTACTGTGGTCATGCCGTGTAACGCGTGCGTTACGGTCTTGGATACGTACAACTGATCTGCGGGCTCGAATTTCAATTTGGACATGACCGCAGTCTTCCAGTGTTGCCCTGTGCTGTCCTGTACAGGTAAGAGACTTTGTTGAAGACCGGTCCCTCATCCAAGGATTCATGCCTACAAAAGTTTCATAGTTTCGGAATTAATTCTGAATCGAAACAGGCCAGAAGTCACGATCCGTGAAAACAGCAAAGTGCACGTGGATGTACGTGAGCAAATTTTAAGAGTAGCCAAGTCGAACATTTAAATGACAGAAGTAGCAGAGCTGAAGTGTCAGAGACGAGCCCTTAACGCATTCGTGAAACGTGTCGTTATAAAGTTATGTGGCGTCTTGAAACTTACACAGAAGTGTTACAGAATGCGGCCTACTAACAATACGACGAGGATACACGGCGATTTATTAGGCCTACGCATTTCAATGAAAATCCTCGACCTACTATTGACTTGTTGTCAATAAAGCACGACAGATATTTCCTACTGCGAACACCAAAGCAAAGTGAGGGTGGGTTTACCTGGCGGTGGTGCAATCCCTGTAGAGGATGTCGAAGTCCTTGCACGACAGCAGCTTGCACCTGTTAACGCCCGGCTGAATGGCCCCGAGTCCTCGCAGAATACGAACTTGTTCCACGTTGCAGACCAGAGGCACTATGTCGAGTCTTTTCAGCTTGGTGTAGACGGTGTGCAGTCCGCCAACAAGGTGTTTGAGGAACAATTCGAATGCCTGAGGAAGACACAGCATCGTGTCGCCGGCGATAATGAAGGCCGCAACCTTCTGCCCGCGGTAGTCCACTAACTTGCACTCATTAGCCGTAGGATCGGAGCTCGAGATGGGCGGCGGGCTGTTGTAAGACCGGGGCGGACCTCCGTGGTGGGCCGCGGCCATCAGGTCCAGCGGCGAGTGGTGGATCATGCCGCCCCCCAGCGAGTTGAGCAGGCCGAGGCCCGGGGGCGGCAGAGGCGGCATCACAGACTGGGATATCCTCGGGGGCACAGCTGTGATGCTGTTGGGGGTTGAGACGGGCGGAGGACTGAGTGTCTGCGGGTGCTGGGGCGTTGGCGGCGTCTGTTGGGTACCGGTAGGCACTGAGCTGGGGCTTCCGGGCTGACGCACCATGCTCGGCGGCGGGCTGTGGGGCGGCTGTTGAGGCCCCGGGGGGTTGTTGCTCGGGGGAGTGACGGGCGGTTTGATGGCGACTGGCGGCGACGCCGAAGACGCATTGCTACTGTGGTCGCTGTTGGTCGAAGAAGAGTCCATTACAGAATCCATACTCATAGTTCACCAAGCTGCTTCGAAACAAAAAAACCACTTTTCGCACTACAAAAGTTAACTAGAGACTGGCACGTATCACACGCTCAACACCATGTTCACTCGTCGTGGCACTTGTCTAAACCCATGATGGCGAGGGCTATTGTCACTGGTGCACAGGGCCGAGTTCATCTGGAGCAGGGTACCAAGTGGTGCCGCTTCTGATCGGTTTGTCTGTCTGTCTGTCTGTCTGTCTGTCCGACTGACTGTATGCTTCTACACAATACGAGAGAAGAGAAACAACAGAGCACTGGAAGACGCAGTGCGAGAGAAACTGCGGGACAGAGGGGAGGGGAGGGAATCAGCAGAAAACTTAAAAACACTCACTGCATTCGTTCTCTCTGTCTGGATGATGTCTCCTCTATTCACCTCGTGTACCTTATCCTTCCACCGCTCACACAACAAAACAAGACGACGAGGTACCGCCCGCTGGAAACAGAGACGGAGAAGAACGGGTCGTAATCGCACACACACACACACACACACACACACACACACGCGCTGCTGTGTTTTTACTGGGAAGGGGGGGCTCTCCGCACTTTGGAAATTACATCCGGCAGCTACTCTGAGGTCCCGAGGACATGAGACGTGCACAAGAAGTACAGTCCACAGTCACAAAAGTAATAAATAAAACGCAGAGGGAGGGTGGAAAACTTGGCTCCTTTTTTTTTTTTTACTTTGTTTTCTTTGTATTGGGGCTGCGCTCCAAGAGAGATAGAGGCTCAGAACACGGTCATTATCCGCACGAAATGCGCAGATCGACTGCCATTGGTCCACAGTTTACACAGCACTGCTCTCTCATTGGCTCGACACCAAGTTACGCCTGACTTGCTTTAGGTTTTCGGGGCACGCCTCTTCTTATACTCACACAAACTCTCTTTACTTTTGCTACACTGCTGGCAGTGGTGGTGAAAACAAGAAAAGTCGTTTTGTACTTGCTATTTCCTTCCTTCACTTACTCTTTCTTCTGTATTATCGCTCTCTGTCTTTTCTCTTACTTCTCCCCTTCCAGCTACACCGTCTCTCCTTCTCGCTCCCGACTCAAATCCGTCGGTAACAGTGTCTCTTTCATCACCTTAACGCGGTGATGTGTGGCAGCCAGCAAAACAGAACTGCATTGTGTGTTGCGGACATACAAGGTGCTCACAATGTAAAACTAGGCTTTGCCAGACACACAACACGAAAACACGAAGAAATCAGTATTTTTCACAAATCGTAAAAGTGTTTAGCACTAGGCGCGAACACACTGTAAAAAGGTGTACCAACTGTTGAAGTGAACTATCACGCTATGCGCAATAGCCACGACTTTTTTCCATCGCGCGCGCACACATACACACACGCGTTTCGAACAGCTGATCGCCAGTAAAACGAGCCTATCGCTCTGGCAGGCAGGAAAAGCAGTGTGGTTCAGGCTAGTGGGGCGAGAGAAAGACGGACCAGTAGGGGAGAGACAGCTCCCCCTGTAACTTCGCTATTAGGTTCATATGCAATAACACGGCCGCAACTGCTGCGGTAAAACGAGACACTTTGCTTATTGAGTCGACATCTATGAGCGAATTGGCAAACTAGCTTGTAGTTTCCAAAAGTGCAGACTTGAATACGTCATAATGCTTGTAATTTAATGACGCTATTATTCAGTGGCGTGCTAATGAAGTCAGAGAATAGAGGAACTACGATCCTGAAATTATCAGCCGTGTCGGCACAGTTGTAATGTTTCTGTGTTCAACAGAGACGTTGCTAAATTTAAATATTACTTTGAAATATTGTTGCATTGGCCCTTTCAATGACAAAACGATTTATCTAGTGAAGAGCTGTATTCTGTTTCAGATATTTTTATTATTTAAAAATGACTTGCTCCCTCCATCTTCATCGCCCTGATGATGGAGGCAGCAAGGACCTCTGAAACGTCGATAAAGTTCTACAAGACTACACGGCGCAACAACCCAGAAGATAGCCATCTTCAGCTTAAATATTCTTTGCTTAGAAGCTACAGAATTTTTTCAAATGTAATGTTATTGCTGAAGACCCTAGAGAATTTAGTTTTATCCTTTATTTCACTCTTAATTTTGTTTCAAATGTGCCTTAATATAAGTGTCTGTTAATTAGGCATAAAATCACCGTTCTCAGCAGCAACACGACCCACAAAGCGAGCAGTCATGGAGCGCGCCAGGACTAAGGCAGTTAGTTCTGAATCCGAACGGGATTACATGTTTCGCGTTTCTCCGTGTTGTATTGTCCTGCTTTAATTGGCGGCCTTGCGATGGGGTCAACCCTCGTTCAACAAGTCCTATGAAATGTCTATACAGGACTCACTATCCCAGAGTAAACCGTGAATCATCCTAATTCGCGAAGGGTGAATAACAGGCCTCAGACAAAAGAAATAAACGTTGTCACAGCTCCACACTCTAAAGACGCATTTTAACTTCGATATCACAGGCTTCCGGTCTACTTTATATGCGGAGAAATGTCCGATACCCACTGGATGGTCGTTCCCTGGGTGGGAGTGAATTGGATAACTAAGAGAAAAATCCTTGTCACTTTCAAGAATTAAACCACATTCTTCCAGGTCGCTGCACAGTTACTTAACAGACTAATTTACAAGGCTCCTGAATAATAATAATAATAATAATAAAGATGATGATGATAATAACAATAATTTGCCTCTTAATTGGTATAGCAATACCGACTGACAGGAATGTGATTAAGAAGGAAGCAGAGAAGATCTTGAAATACAAGGACCTTCTCATTGAAATACAGCGAATGTGGAAAGTGAAAGTAAAAGTAATTCCAATAGTTATAGGAGCGACTGGAACTGTCTCCAAGTCACTCAGAAAATATTTGGCCAACATCCCAGGCGAACAGAACATCAGGGAACTGCAGGAAACTGCCTTTTTGGGATCTTCATACGTCATTCGAAAGACGCTGTTGTAAAATATACAGTAATACCTCACAATAAAAGTATATAGTACATGTAACACGCATTAAAAACAAAATGTATTTCGGAAATAGCTGCTGCACTGTGTACCTCAGGGGCAAGGTTTTGCCTCAGGTACACAGAAGGAAATACCCTATAAAGTGGTGATAGATGGAATAATAATAATAAGTGGGACAGTAGGCTTATAGTAAAATACAATTTCCACAATTCCTTAGTTATTAATTTTTGGGTTGCTCCCAAAGTTTTAAAAAAATCGCTCCACTGATAAATGTGGTTTGTGTCCTCCTTGGACAGACAATGGCTATTCAAATAAACAATGCATAAAATAAATTACATCCCAGAAAGACGCATTACTGCTCCAACAAAAGCTAATCATTATGACTCATAATAACTAATAACGATAAGAAAAATACTAAAAATTCGATTGAGCAGAATAGTCAATATTTTCGCTTGGCTTGTCAAGAATTTTT
Organism: Zootermopsis nevadensis; assembly: GCF_000696155.1. The sequence continues at coordinate 23,882 of NW_019059682.1, forward strand.
TTTATTTTTTTTATTTTTTGTAGGAAACAAAGGCGCTAACAGCACGCCAATGGCCCTTATCTTGACCCGGATAAAACCAGTAGGCCTACACATCCTCACAAACATTTAAAAATTATTCTTGCTAATACGCCTTGGTCTCCCGAGGTCATTTCTCATCCATTTAATGCCTGCTACATGCCTCACCCATTTTATCCTGGTTGACTTGTTCACCGTAAATAATATTTGGAGAACAGTCGGCCATCGAACTTCACTCTTCCTACTGCTTGCTTCCTCTTCCGTCCAAATACCTCCCTCGGTACCCCGCGTTTAAATACTTGCAATTTACGCAATTTCCTTAGAAAGGGAGATCCCGTTTCATACCCATTCAAAACAAAAGACAAAATTATACGACGGGAAGTCACAAAAGATTGTGAAATGGATGGTAGGAAAAAATTTTCGAAAGTAATTTTCTCTTAAGTTGAGTTAAATTTGATGTGTTACCGTAATTCCCAAACAGGACCGTCTGGAACTTCCCAAAGTTAAAGAGACTTTTTCCACGGTAGCTTTTCTTTGGCCCAACAAATGAATAGGTTTCCTACCATCAGCAGAGACACCCCTTCATAGTTTCCTTCGACATTCTTAGCTGTGCATTTTAAAGAAAAACATAGCAGTAGCAATAACATTCTTCCTGGAGATAATTTTAAAACAATGGCAAATTAATAGCGTAAAGAAATCAAACTGTGTATGGTTTTCCTGTGATTGAAGGTTTTCGTGTTGATCTTCAAATATTTCAAGGTAAGTCATTACACGCCAAGAGAAGCGAGACATCGGATTGTTATACAGACCTCTAAGTGTTTTAGACCAGTTAATTGTTTGTCCGTATCAGGACAATGGGCTGACCTCGCCGGGGGTGGCAAGGCGGAATTAATTATATACAAAAACTCGGTAGCAACTATGAAAATCTGAATGAGAAACATCTTTATCAGTAGGAAAGAATATCTGCTATATATTATAACTTGTTAACTTCGGCTATGTCTTCAGGAGTGGGCCAGGTAGGCCTATTGTTCATTATAAATGGGTTCTACAAGACGTCCCCTAAAGCGGAACAGGTTAGCTACGCCTTCCGAAAGGCTCTACTCTGTACACTGTAGGGGTTAGGTACGTTATAAATCTGCAAGTAAGTGGCAAGGAAAGGTGGATAACGTAAACTGAATGGCTTCTGCTCAGAAGGGACCAACAAACTGCACTTCACTTATGCATAATATCAACTATTGGCAATAATTAGCATGAGTAACGTTACTGTCAAAATTAGTAATATTTAAACTGGTGAAATAAACGTCCCTCTCGAGACATATGAAGTGCTTAGTTTGTTAACGATACTTTACAAGCTCATATGGTAATTATATAAACGATTTAAAGACGGAGCCCACCCGACAAAACCCAGGGTTTACGTTGGAGGGTCCTATTGTATTATTTACAAACGTAAATAAGCGAACTTCATGGGTTATAAAGAATAATCTTGTAGGATGATTATGAACTCTGATCACAAATTACTCAACACGAAGTTGTGGTGCGACTGAGTAAAACCATGATAATCCTTTGTTAATATACTCGGCTCGGAACAGGTATTCAAACCTGCCACCTCTTGAATTCGAAGAAAGATTGCCAAGCAGTATATAGCGACATTAATTAAGAAAAACAGAATATTAGTTAAACAGCTTCAAAGACAGATCACATGAGAGACCACGTCATAGCTATAAATATTAAAGGAACAGGTTGTAAATACATGAAGTAGATGAAACTGATTCGGAACAGGGTCCACTGTCAAACACATGTAAACACAGTAATTAATCCTCCGGTTTTATAAAACATGGCATTTGTTGACTAGATGAAAAAAAACATGAAATAGTCACGGAATTAATCACTTAGGTTACTACCGACGCTGACTTAACGCGTGCGTTGTAGACGAACTTCTACATCTGTACTCAAGTATTCAGCACATAAACCTAACATTCTTTTGGTTCATAACGAAACGAACGGAGAAGCATAAGGTAATGAATAAAAACAGTGGGCGAATATTGACCCTCGTACCCGACCGTATGGGAGATTAGGTTGCCTCTACGTAGCACGGATTGGAAAGGAAAACTCCATGAAAAATTCTTGGTTTATAATCTGAAAGTAAAAGATTATTTGGGTGACCCAGATGTACATGGCTTAAAACACAGGACTATAAAACACAATTCGAGATGTTAAATGGATTGTACTATTTCAGAGTAGAATTTGATAGTGGGATTTTGTTAGCACGGTGATGAAGCAATGAATTCCATAAACGCATATCTTGCTACCTTATCGTTTTAGTAAAAAGTAATTTTTAAAGAAAATCCCTTTCCGATACAAACTAAAAGTGGTCAGCAGTTACTCGCGTTAAGTTTCATCCAAACACAAAACAGCTTTCAGTTAAAGTTAATTGAACAGAGTCTTTAATATGGCTGATTGCTCTCTATGTATGTTATTGTTGCTTGATTTATCAATAACATTCAACCGATACTTAATAGATGAAGATACGGTTAAACAACTACTGTGTTTAGTTAATAGTGGTTGGTTAATATTGGTTTACAAATAATCCACTTCAGTATGATGCTAATTAGAATGGACCCTGTGAAGTGGAGAGTGTAAACTAATAAATAAACACACGAATCTAACAGACAGACACCGATGCCAGCAACTTGAGCAGCTGAACATCAATATTTCAATGTACAGTAATCATATCATCCCATGTTGTCCTTCCGTGGATACAGCGAACATACTATGTAAACGCAGTCTACATTCCCTCGTTGACTGTCATTTTGTCTGTGTGGTGAAATGGAGAATCGACAGAAAACTCACCCTTACACAATTTTAGGCTCTTAGAGACGTGTATCTCTCCTTTATGTAAGAAAACAGTATAATTATTGTTGAAAAGAAACATTTATAATATATACGCACCATACTGTTCGTAAGATTGCATTAGTTGGTCAAATCGAGGACGGGGTGGACAGGGCATGTAGCATGAACTCTCATTTTGATATCCATGTACGGTTTTGGTAGAAAAACCTGAAGGGAGAAGACCTTGTTCACACCAGCCCGCCACTGAAACCTATCCAGAGACAAGTAAATTGAGTCCACGTAATCGCAACCATTTTTTTTTTCCATTTTAATATTATCTTCTCGTCTACGGCTAAGTTTTCTAATTGATCTCTTGTCTCTGGGTTATCTGACTAAAATTTTATATTTTTGTCTTTTCTCTCCCACGCATACAAATGAATAATAAATAATAATATATGATACTTCGTGAAAAGCAGAAATGATAAAACTACTCGCTGTGCATTTTTTCTTCAGTCTCGTGCTCCTTCGTCTATCTTGGTCGAAATATTCGTCTCAGCGGTCTGTACTTATTCAGTCTAATTACGTGTACCATCTGCTTTAATGTCCAGCATTACGCATTTCCACCAAAAGATGCGTTTATTATATTCGTTTGGTTCTAAACATAAACGTCTATTCCTTCCTCATCATTAACAAACTGAACATTGTAATGGAGAAAAGTATGTTTTCCCGGAAGCACAAAACGAATTTTTAAATAACGTATTATTTATATGAGCTTCGCCCTTGAAAGTATTACTCACTTGGAGCTTATTCCTTGTACTTCTGTTTGTATTATTTATTTAATACATAATACATTTTAGTGGCCAAACATTTAATGATGTCAACTTTGAAGACTATATGCCCATCTGTTAAAATCTTCTTATTGGGAGGGGGCGGTTGCAGATACATATAGGCATGATATGTTGTGATTAAAATGTTTTTATAAAGAAGCAACTAACAAATTCAAGAATTTACGTCTCTAACTGCGTGGTAGAGGATATCTGTTCCAAACTTGAAAAAATTTCAGCAGATCAAGAAATTCCTTGTTTATATTTAACTCAAAGATTCATTACGGTGTTCAAAAAATTCTGCCAGGGACCCAGTTCTGAACCAGTTCAAAGCGGTCCACACCCTCAAAATACCTCTAAAATCTATTTTAATATTATCAACCATTTTACGCATAGACTACTTCGGAGTCACTTCCCTAGAATTTCTTCCACTAAAAATGTCAAGTGAAGAACACAATTTTTGAAGCTCTTCATTACGTAATTTTTCCATCCTGATTCTTTTTCATAGGACCAAATACTGTCATAACTTTGTTCTCAAGTGCAACTCTTTCACAAACTACGTATCACGTTACAAAGTTCGTTATTCACCAATTTAATGCAAACATTTTATTCGACTTGTATTATCACAGCCATAAATACAAATTAAAAAATACGTCATTAAAAACTGCTTCCAATATTTCTATAATATTTACTAAAACTGCGACACTTTTCAGGTATGGAACTAAATGGACAAGAAAAGTTAAATGATATAATTTGTTAATTAATTAACTAACGAATCCTGCAAATGATGTGAAAAGGGTCTGAAAATTCTGTTGACTGATCCGCAAACAAGGACGATGCGGTAACTAACTAGCCCAGGCCGATTATTGTTATGATTGCAATGGTGGTAGGGTTGCTCCTATCTGGCCTATTTGTAGCGGCACGGTACAGAAATCGCATAACAATGACTCTATCAATGTGGTTTGAATGAGCATCAGGTGACCACGGCTGCAGGCGAACATAATACACACTGATGGGGCATGGCTAATGCACATGTAGCGCCCCAAACTCCACCCCATGTTTCAAAACCCCAACACTGTATAGTGAATTGCATATCATACTTGAGAAGCTTAATGTTACATAAGAAATAAAAAGCCGGTTTCTTTAGATTTTGATAAAAATATATTTATCATCGAATAATCTTAATTTAGAGTTTCAAAATAGATTACTTAACAATGGCAAGATAATTTTTTTAAAAAAGTAGCCAACCTCAACCCTTGTGTAAACAATATTCAAAAATTCATTCCGTACCTCAAAGAAAACATAGCACTTCACCATTACAAAAAATAAACCTTTTAATGCCATGTAGTTACTATTGGGCTACTAAGGGGTTAAAAAATGTAAGTAGGCTTAACTTCACAAAAGTGGACGTTTCGGTATTACTGAACTACCACAGCAACAAGACACAATAACCTACATAAATTTATCAGTAACACATCCTTTAAAGGATATGAAAAGATTGTGTTAATCTTAGTAGTAACGTCGTGTGGACTTGCAGGTAGAAATGAACGTTTCGGAGGACCTTGCTGTCTCCATCCTCAGAGCTGAAGACCAGCATCCACAATTTCGTTGTCGTAAAGATAGCTTCTCAAGAATAATTATGTTTCATGGATGAAGTTAAATTGTATTTTTGCTCGTTGTTTCTGTACTTTTAAATTGAAATGCAAAAACTCGAGGTAAAAGTGGGTAATGGGTTCGTCTTAAGTAAATAACATTTGTGTAAATAAACAAGATGTAAGTTTAAGTTCTAGTTCTGCAAAACCCCTCAATGGAGAAAAGAAGTGACTCGCGGGCTTTGTATGAGTCAAAAGATTTTTAAAAAAGCAGAAGGTTTCTAAACAGCGGTACTAAAATGTGGCAATGTTTCGTTCATTACACCACAATTATATTGGACACTTTAAATTTTTTTATACCCATTTTTCAGAAATAACGTTTCGGGGATTTCCTGTACTACCTTCAGTAAGAAACTGGTTTCAACTGAAGCAAAAGATATTTATATATTTCTTATATTTTCGATATTTTGGCTGCGGTCGGGATCGACGCTTAGCAAATACATGCAATAAAATATCTCTTCTACTACAAACAGTGAGTCTGAAATGACACTAAGCACTCCTGCTTTGAATTCGAGAAGTACCGGGCTCAGACCTCAGTCCGAAGCCTGGCTATCGAGACTGAGGTCTTTCGTAGTTTTCCTCAGTCCTTTCTGACATGTCTTGATGTACCTTAAATCGCGTCACAATCACTTCCTTCCCAATTCTCCATTCATTAATCACTTTATCACTAGCTATTATATACGCTGAGATAATAACAGCGTCGTTAAACAAACGAAAAGCAAATGTATTCCAAATAACACTTCCGTGAAACAGTTACAGAGTAAAGTGTAACCAGTGAAGGGGTATCAATGGACGTAGGATTTATTTATTTATTTATTTACTTCATTCTTTCAATATATTTTTTTCATTGCTTCCTACTTTGTTTTTCTTTCGTGATTCCTTCCTTTCCTCCATTATTGTCATTGTTCATTTTAACGGTGGTAGGTTTTCTTATTTCTCATTCGCCATGCGAAGCAAAACGTTCTCCTCGAGGTATCAGGACGTAGATAAACAGCGTAGAGCATGCCGAATGCAATCTCTTGCGATGGCATCTAACCCTGATTATAGATAACTTCATTCTATACAATCATTACATCACCATGGTAGGATTACAAACACATTTAAAAATCCAAATGCATGAATACTTTTAAATACACGCCTTACACAACAAGATGCCCAGTTCAACATGGAAAGAAATAGTTCAATGGTTCGCGCCTCATACACTAACTCATTCTAAAAATTTTCTTGTAACCATTCTCCACCTTCACATCCAAATCGTCATTATGTGAGCTACAAAGGTTCTAAATAAAACAGCGTCGTTAAGTATCATAAGTTATCACCACTATCGGAGCCAATCTTCTATTCTTCTTAACTTTGATATTAAATAATATTTTCAATAAAAGATTTGGAACGTAATGCGATATTCCGGTTATAGTTATATGACTCAAACAAAAGCAAACAAACGGCATCAAAAATAAAGCCACGAAAGAGGGAAAGGACATCAGCGAAATATCCTCAGAATAAAATCGAGTATATAAATATAATAAAAATCACTGTTTCATTTTAATCATAAGTTCGTTATATGGAGAAAGATAATAAATGAATTGAATGGAATTATCGGCAAAGAACAGCGTTTATATTTATAATATTATCCCCATATAAATTCATAATACCCAGCTCATATTAATTAAATTCCTTTATCAACATTTCTACGACAACAGTATAAAGTCACGGTATAGAATTCACATCCTTTAAAAGAATTTTAGATATAATCGATTAAATAAAAGTTCCCTTTAAATTCAATACACGTAATTACTTTAAAATAGAAATTTGGGTAGCGAAGAAAATTATTAAATATATTAAAGATATTATTTAAATTTAAGCTTAAATTCTAGTGTATATGGAATGATTAAACACTTAAAACATAAGTTACTAGATATTATTGTATCAAAAAGCAAATCTGTTAATGGGATACAATTTTTCATGTATTCTCTATGCGGCAGGAAGAATTTAATAACAATGAGATGCTATTAAAGAGGATGGAAACGACGAAGTGGAAAGAAAAATTTTTATGCAGTAAAGTGCTTAACATAAATTATTATTTAGCCTATAATAAGAATATAATAAATTGTACAAATGCAATTGATTTAAAAATATTTAAAACACCTACACAAAATTAGAAGTAAATTTTGGAATATAGTCGGCAGGATATAAGTTGAGAATATCAGGGAAGAGACATGAAGTTACATAAACGTACAGATTGTTTTTCACCAACAAACCAGTGCTGAGGGGAGTAGATGTAGGCTGTAACAGCTGTTGGCGTCAAGAACACGCTGCTACGCGGACACAGGGCTCTATATAAGAGTACATAATTACAAAATTGTATCATGATACGTCATATCATGCCATACATTTATTACTATTAATCCAGTAAACAATAAGTACAATAGGTAACAAAAACATATCATTATTTGAAAAAGAGTTTAACGACTTGATTTTTTCTATTTTATGGAAAATAATACTACCCAGCCACGTAAGTAATAAAATAAATATAGACTTTTCTAAGTAACTAAGTAATTCCACGGTAGTAAAATTGAAAGATTCAACGCTGCCAATATTAAAATTCACCATCGATTCTGAGCCAGTTCGATCAATCTCCCATCCCCAAAAATCCATTTCCCCAAGATAAATGTATGATATCAAGTCTGCGATAAGCGCAGGGCTTGTACATTCGTATACATATTCGTTACCCTGACAGTAGTTTTCAGATGACCTCAATAAATCATTACGTTCCTTGTGCGTTGGCAACTTTCAATCGTAACCTGTAATGAAAAACGAAAGAATCTCAAAGCCAACAAACATCGTCGCCTACATGTTGTCATTACAAGCCTCAAGAGAAACCTCAAGCCTGTTAACCACAAGAGGTACAACGTAAAGGTGAGACGTATTTAACCCCTTTGAGCCTAAGAACAAAAAGAAGAGAAAGTAAGAGCGGGAGGTTCCTAGGCAGTGCCCGTTCGCCCTTCTGGCAAAGGTAGGTTTAGTGAAGTGTAACGCGTCTGGAAGTTGGAGAAGGTAAAAAGATAAAAAGTGCTGAAAGGGGAGAAGTTCAGCTGGGTCTTACTGCATTCATACGCAGTTCTAAATGTTGGTATTAACCTTGTAAAATTTTGATGTCGACAAACACAAAGCTGAACTGTAAGAATGCTATAGATACCATAAGCATTTCACAATTCTAATTCATTGCACTGCATAAAATATTTAAACATCGAAACAAATGTTTCAAATACAGGTTGTAGTAATCTATGTGACGTATTCTTTTCTAAAGTAGGTCATTTTTAAGAAATTTAAATTACAGATTCGTCCCCTGGCAGTATTTTGGATAGTTGCCAATCGAAATTACATTCCTTCTTTGAATTTTAGTGTACACTACCTAATACCAAATTTAATCAGATTTTATTGAGTTGTTCCAAAGATATGAAGTATAAATTAAGAGATGGACTTACACAAATTCTCCACTGCGTGTTCATTTTATAAATACCCATGCGATGACCACAAAACAAATTCATGTCTTTTATGTAGCCATTTATACTACATTAACCATTAAATATCACGCAACAAAATATTTTTACAGTACTAACACACCTGCCTTGCGAGTTGAATTCAATATATTGACAGTCCTTGACAGAAATTGGGCCCAAGATGGCGAAGGACAAGTAAAACGTGATCAATTCAAAAATCAGAGCCCGTAATCCGGATATAACACGTACCACTGTGGGGAAAAGAGTTCTGCGCGCAAAACGGAGTGGCCAAGTGGCCAACCGGCGCCCAAAACGGGGCCCTCATACATAGTTAATGAAGCAGCAGTCGAGAAAAATAAATTGTGCGCAAAATGGGTGTAGGAAACTCGGTGCTGTGGATGCGAAACGCGTGAGTGTGTGACCCAGAGATGTAGTCGGTCGCCTGTTTCCATGGTCCAGCGCCTGTACTCTGCAACTTTGTTAATGATTGCTGGTTAGCTCGTGCTATTGTGTACTGATGTCACAATGCCACATGACACGTTGCGTTACATCAACGTTATTTCCAATCACAATCACCACAGCAATAATCCATAATCCTCACATAATAACCCCCACCATGTTACCTCCACCCTCCTCTTTATTGTTATTACATATATTATTTTTTTCTTCTGTTCCTTTAATCAACAAAAACATGGACCTTGTTGGGGGAGGATAGACTGGTTATGGCAGGATTTAAATCGGGAGAACATGCCATGAGAGTAAAATGGGTCTATAGACAGTTTCATACAAATCTGATTATCCTTAAAACAATAGGACAGAAGGGCATTTTAACAACAGTTGTTGGGGGTAAACTTTTAATGCTACCTCCCACCTCATGACCTAGTGACACATATTTACGAAACGAAAAAAAATGAGAATGTACAGACCCACAGAAGTGTAACGCTGAAAGAGATTACAATCGCCTTTATTCAGATCCCACTAATAGAAATGACATCGAGCCAATTTAATGGCCAACGTATGACATGTAAAACATTTTAAAATATTGAGCTGCAATTACTGAGCGTATTTGAGAACGGAAAACAGAAACGAATATTTTAACTTATGAAAATAAATTACCATAGAAATGGAGAAATTTGCATAGAATGTGATGGGTGGTACATTTAGCACGCAAGGAAAAGATGAGAAAGTCATATAAAATTTTAACGGGGAAAACTGAAAGATAGCCAACACTTGGGCATGGATTGAAAGACAACATTTAAGTGGATCTTACAAAAATTACGTGTTAAGGTGCAAACTTACACTACAGTTAATATCATCAATGTAGGTTTCAATGTTGAACTTTCGTGAACATGGTGATAAATCTACCGGATCCATAAAAGCTTGAAATTTCTTGACAAGGTCAGGGACCATTAATCTGTAGCACTGTGCTGCTAGTTTAGTCACAGTGACGTGGCTGACCAGAAAATAAACTTATTTCACTTTTGCTACGAGTAAAATGTTCAAAGGTGGCAGGGGAGATAGGCCAGTGTTGCAGTGGCATCTTGGCATGTGGTCGCGTGGTCCCTTGTAACTCTCCGTGTTCAGGTGTATGACAACACAATGTATATGTACCATGTAGCCATTGTTTCATATATCCATACACACAATCATTGTATCAATAGATGGGCCATATGCTGCCTACGTGGAAGGGGAATGATCCGCTTCTCTTTCCCCTATAGGGTATGCAACACATCCAACCAGGTTGCGTTCAATACAAATTTCTTTTCTTGAAGCTTTCAGATCTCTGGAAAGCATTGTTACCTCACTCCCCCTTCAGGATTACGGCGCAGTGCATTCGAGAGCCCTCCCCCCCCCCCCCCACAAACAGAAACAACACTTGTGGTCCACAGTGATTATACACCCATGTGTGGCTGCAACCATAATTTCCTGAAACAATGCGATGTGTGTAGATATGGAACAATAATACGAACTGATTGTTTATTTGATGATGTTCTTTTTGGTTGTGACGCCCTGTGGACTCGTAGGTGCGTACGTACACAACGTTTCGGACAAACATAATTTTTCCATCTTCAGTACTGAAGATGGATGTGTTTCGGAGAAACATATTACATCCATTTTTAAGGCTGAAGATGGAGACGATATGTTTATCCTATAAGTAGGTATGAACCTACGAGTCGTTTATCTTCACCGCCGTTAATGCATCAAATCTCACATGTTTGTTTATTTGTTCTGTTCTATCAACTAATTGCATTGCCACAATGGATGAATAGCCTTGAACAGTTATACTATGATATTTCCCCTTTTAAAATCCACAAATAGCACATAGTTGGCTAAAGAAGCATTTTTGCCTGATCTCGCATGTCGTATGAATTCAGCCAAGAAGGAAGCGATATAACTCATGTGTATCATTCGATATTTTAATTCGATGCTAGATTAGATATAGAAAAACAGGGTAGTAAATACTCGTATCTTAGAACAAAATTGTGTTTATCTTTAGCCCAAATGCCATACTTAATATCAGACCAAATAAAATAATGTAGAAATAAATCAGCCACTGGCTCAAATCCCCCAAACGAATATTTAGGAGGTCCGAACAGATTGACAAAAATCTCATAAAACACGAGAAGGTAAAGGGAAATGAAAACATTTTTTATTAATAATTTTTCTGGAAGCAGGGGATTTTTAAAATAATACGGACTTTATGGACACTAAGCTTCTGAAAGTCAGGCCTTTTTGGCACTTGTATTACAACAGCCTGTTACTGATCCGGTTAAATATGCCCGAACTTAAAGAATAAATTATAAATTAATTTTGAACGTTTGCTTGAAACTTTACTGTTAAGAAATAAACAAATTCTCTGTAAAGGTTTTGGCGAACGTGTGTAATTATACTGGTGCATGTTTCTGGACATTCTCCTTTACCATTAATTACAGCAATTAAAAAATAAAACCACTCGATGTTTCGAA
>NW_019059682.1:35681-45818 GCF_000696155.1 Zootermopsis nevadensis
ACCGAACTGATTAGATATTATTTTCCACGTGACGACAAATATAAAGGCAGCTTCCGAATGTTGTGTGTGTGTGTTTACAATTTTTAAATTAAATGAATAGATGAAGAATTTTGTTCTGTATGCATTAATTTATGGACATCACAGTTGTGTGAATTTAACAGCTACTCGGCTAAAAATTAAAAAAGAAGTACAATTACCAGAAACGGAATAAAGATAACTGGAGTTAATATAACAATGGAAGAACACAATCTTACAGCTTGGGTTATTTAAGTACTGACGATTACAATATATTTAACGAGGTGCCATCAAATTTCTAATCGTACCGTTATAGGTTATCGTACGAAGCTTCAAGAGAATCTAGAAAAATTCGGAAGACCGCTGATAATACTCCTCATAAGGAGTTTCTTGTGTTACAACCGAAAGCACAACAAAACATTAAAAAAAATTTGCAATCTATGAATTTTATGCTCTGAACTATGATATTATAAATTAAGTGAACAGGTCGGGTCAACTCATATTGCATGTTGGTGAATTGAGTATCGCGTGTGCCTCCTCTTGTGTTATCCAGCCACCGCTTACAGGGATGTGGGACGAGGTAATTAATGGTAAACATTGTGACCTTGTTATCACTGAGGGACACATCTACTTATGGATGATTTAAACACGAAACTTAAATCAAGTTCTCCTTTCTTCTTAACCATCTGATACATATTATATACACATATATATACTATATATGTATAATAATCTAATCAGAACAGGGTTTTCGATTAGCTTGTGTCATAATTATCGATTCTTTAAAAGGAAGTTCCATAAACATTTCCGTCCGTTTCTTAGCAGTTGTTATGATGGTTACGAACTTTGAAGAAGAAATTATTCCCTAACTAAATCGGTCATTTGTTAAATCACACGAGTTCACATATCTCACTTTAGGAAACACTTTAAAAAAAACATGGTTGTAAAACACACACACAAACTTTATTTATTTTTCATCAGGAATAATTTAAGGGAATTTGAGAACAATATTGAGAAGGATCTTAGAATAAAATACATTCTGAAGCAGGAGATGAAATGACATGTTTAAAAATCACACCCACTGCCGGCCGTGACCACTGGTATTACGCCTACTGAAAATCCGATTTCAGCCATTTTAGAGTTAAAACTTAAATCCCAGTGGTAACTGCATGTACCACCTACATTAACAATCAGAAAGTATTAATTTGTATTTAAGTGTTTTGTATATTTTCAGTGTAAACAGAAATCACTACCTGAAACAGTAGTAACCAACTGATCTTCGCAATGGTGAAGTGGCGTGTCTAATGTGGGGTACAGACTGAATTCTGAAATATTGCTTATAACAGCTCAGCCCTAAAGTTCTCCCCTCCACATTAACACAACAACTTCACAAAATGCCACAGCACTCTCAGGATTAATGCCAAAATTCCAATCGAAAATCCCTTCTGAACTTCTGTCTTTGCTCCACTTATATGCACAGCATGAAACCTTCACAGTCGAAAACTTGTCTCTGTTTCCCCCGTTAAATGTAATGTCTCTGACTACTCTCCCTCCACTTTGCCTCCTCACTCCCTCTCTCTGCTAAAGGGTCAATTAGTTGGTCTGTGGGTTACTGGTTAGTTTGACGCGTGTTCGGATTGCGAATGGCGGAGACGGACTCGAGATACGGAGGACAGTCATGAATATGTCGACAAACAAGCTGCTGATAGCCGACAAGAAGTGATCCTCCAGCTTGGCGGTTAGGCGTTAAGGCTATTAACCTCCTACCTTGAAATAAATGTTACATTAAAAATCTTATGACAATGTCTTACAGCAGAGGATGTTTCTATGGGATGAATCTTACGAAAATTTGGGGCTCCGATTTGATAGACAGGAAGGAAATATGTGCACGTTTCAAGAGATGAAGTGACCACTTTAAATACCGAGAAGAGGGTAAGAATAGCATTGATCTTAGGGAAAAAAGTTGAGATGATGGGCAGTAACTGGATGAAAATTGTATCTAGTACTGGTATTAGCGGTGTTCAACATTTGGTTCCTGTGACCAGAGCGTTAATTAATAATTCAATTTAACTATTTAGTTCTCAAACTATTGATAAATGTACTTCCTACCACATAATGCAACATTTATTCAGGAAGTGACTATTTGTGTAAACTGTGACAGGCATTCAACTGATTAAATCATCACGCTGAAAGGTAATACAATTTCATTTAATCCGTTACTACATTCTTGAAATAAAAGCTATACCAAAATATTTGGTCAGAGGGAATAGATCCTAAAATACTACACACCAATTTCCCACATAATGAAACAAAAAGTACTCATCGTAATATTGTAAATGTCAGCAATATAGTGCCCACAGGGAATGGGAGCTAAATACAGACAAAAAAATTACCTCCCTTCCCTTACTCAATCCCCTTTTTATCCCTCTCTGTCCACACACAAAACACAACGCAAATACATATATAGTGTATGGGTTTGACTGAAGAGATCGACTGTATATGTCCACATTATCATGTGCGTTGCAACAGTAACACGGTGCCATGCATGTTACAGCTGAATGCAATCATATAATGACTCCATTCACGCACCACTCGACTGCAGTATGATGATGATGATGCTACTGCATTCAGAAATTGAAATGATCTGCACACGGTATATCGTATCAAGCCATCATCACACTACAATCGGAGTCCCGAGTATATTCATGGACAACAACTTGCATATACACACACAGCCGATGGAAACATGTACATCTATGCATATATGCATCACTTTGAAGAGGGTGTCCAAATGGAGCAATGGTACAGAGAAAAAAAGTTACGAGTCTTGGCTTTAATATCACTGTCAGTTCTACTTTTATACACGTTTTTCACTGCCAAATGTTCGTTGTTACTAAATAATATATTTCAACCGAAAAAAGTCATCAGCAGGTCCTCAAATTGTACAGAAGTCACTGCACATCTTCGACGCAGATAACAGTTATGTGCGTTAGATGAATCGGTAACAGTTGAAGAATGACGCAACATACCAATCCACAGAAAAAAGAACAACATGACAGAACATCACCATTCTGTGTTTTACAACTAATGGATAATTTTAGAGAATATTTTAATCACTATTTCATTCTGTCAAAATTAAACACGTAATGTGATGCCCTGATGACGTAGGCAGCAAGAACTTCTGAAATGTCAATAAACTTAAGCCCGATTACAGGCCGCAAGAATTCAGAAGACTGTCATTTTCATACGAGATAAATGCAAATATAGGTCATCGAAGAATTCAGATTCACAATTAACGGCACATAGGAACTCGTACTTTCTAAAACTGCAGTCAGCGTACAAATGTATACACTTCTGTTGATTACTACATCAGAATCAAGAGAAGAAATAAAAGCTTCTCGAGCAATCAGCCGCGTTAGTTGGTTACCGTGGCAAACCGACGTTTTGGGAACAAACATAAAAACATCAACAAACATTATAACCTTGAAGATAGGGACAAAGTTTGTTCCCAAAACGTCGGTTTACTACGGTAACCATCTAACGAGGCTGATTGCCAGAGAAGATTTTATTGATTGTACTCGCCGCGAAAGTCTCAAATCCTATATAATCAAGAGGTTGTTACCAAGAACAGCACAGCGAAAACATCTGAACGCTTTCAATATCTATACATTTCCTTGCAGCACACATGATTAACGACTTCCCTCATGCATCAAAATTAGAATTTCGAACCGGTTCGTAATAGAATTCACCTCGCTGTGCATTCGGTTCAATTGCCCATAGACGAGATCCATGTGACGTCACAACCTTCTGATAAGCAACGAGTCACCTGTGAAAACCCTAAGGGGAAAAATTGTGGAGTTTGATTGAATAGTTTGAAAGAAATACTTAAAATATACTTAAATTTAGGTTTTAAAATCTGTCTCCAAAATTAATATTGCAAATTGCTAATTTATTCTGATAGCAGACCACCAAAGTACGTGTATTAATGTTTCAGCAACTAGCCGATGCAGAAAATTTGGGGCCACGATTCATTCAAAAACGTAATTAAGAAGTACTGAATGTGATCGAACATAAAGGTCCACGGTATACGGCATTTCTTAAAAATTCAAAGGTATTATTTTTATGGAATTGTATTGCTAATATTGCATACCCAAAAGTCAGACATCTTTTCTTATCCTGAGCCACTAAGATCAAGTACGTAATTAAGATGAGTTTCACTATAAAGACGATAATGATAAATGCGTGGACGGTTATAATGACTGGGATACCGTTACATTTAATTCTAGATCTGTTATGACTTTTTTCTTTGACTGAACGTTTTATTTTTATAGGTTTAGTTTCATTTATTTATTCTTTGGTTGTTTTGTATAGTGATGATTATATGCCTTCACCACTGTTTCTCTTTGATCCGTTTTAATATTATCAGCTACTCCAATTCACGCATCTCCCTATTTACAAATTCCATTCAGGCTTCCCGACTAAAATTCTGCATGCATTTTTCATCTCCTCCATTCATGTTATATGCTCAGTCCATCACATCCTTCTTGATATGTTTTATCAAATATTTCTTGAAGCCTACAAATAATACATGTATTCGTTACGTCGTTTCTCAATCCTCCTATTACGGCCTCCTCCTTAGCCTAAAACATTCGTCTCGGTTCTTTGTTCTCACGTTGTCCTACTTTCAATACACATTATTCCCTTAGAGTGAAAGACCATAATTCTCACTGATGATGGAGGCAGTAAGTACCTCTGAAACGTCGGTCAATTTCTACCAGTCTACACGCCGAAACAATGGAAGTGGACCATAAAATCAGGCCACTTTATCAGCGGTTTTGTCCCTTCTGGTTCGATTACTAAACAGTTCGTTAATTAATCATCAATTACATGTGGTTCGGTTTATAAACAGGTGACCATTTCATATATTACATTAAATTTTAATTAAAAGTTTGTGGAGAGTGGTATTATTCTGTATTTGTAGTAGACCTGCGCTCAAAACAATAAATGCGTTGAAAATTCCCTAGCAAGAATAATTATCACTGTTTGTGGCAGTTTAACCGTTGTCTTTAGTTAAGATTTTGTGGCGATCATCGCTTCCAGTAAAATGTTTTAATTATGCCCTTCTTTGTCACCTAGACCGCATTCTTCAGTGATTACAACCGAAGCAAACAGATGGCGGAGCGACTGTGTTTACAGCACAGTGGAGCCGCACACCGCGTAACTCCCCACTCGTCTCCCCCTCCCTCCAACCCCTGACTTCGCAGTACACGACAGTCGTAATTGCAGTACTCTGCAATAAAACGAGAAACATCGAACTACAAGCAAGGCAAGCTTTATTCAAATGTTTTTCGCGACGCTCAATAGGTTATCAAACGACCTGGATAGAAAATAAACGGAGAAAACCTCAAATCATACATAAATGGAGAGTAGATAAGGATTTGGGAGGAGGAGGCCGTGACATACTTGAAGATAGGCATGCAATCGTTACATTAGTCTAGGTTAATTTGTGACGTTCTCTTGTCGACAGGTGCTTCCAGACTGACGAAAGTTTCAGAAATGAAATACATTGTCTCACTTCATTGTCTTAAAGATGAAGAAATGCCAACTTCTTTAGGTGTCTCAAGCTCATGAAACGATATTCTGTTCAACAAGGAACGTCCACTGCATTTACTAACAACGTCCACAATACAGCGAGACATGTGTTATGGTGGTCAAATGCGGACCGAAATAAAACCTCCAGAACATAATTTCGTCTAGCAAATAATTTTGATTTGTTATCGATACTTCCACGTACTTTAAATTCAGCACATTTTCGAAGCGTTTGTTACCAGTTCTTACATCATAATTTTTGTCTAATTTCCTGAAAAATAGAAATGTAAATAATGTTTCCTTTATTTATTTATTGTTTCACAAATTTTAACTTGTGTTATTATCCAGGAGTAATTAAAACAGACTTGTCAAGGCTTATGTAACCATAAGTCCTGTACGACAGATACATTGTAACTATCAGAAACTTGTTGGCCCCTACCACAGCACCCACTAACAATGACCACAATACAACTATCCCCCTTTACTGACCGAAACAAAGGCTTCACTTTCCTCTGACAAAGACTGTATGTGATTAATCGAAAACGCATCATCACATCATAATCATAATCATAATAACAATCTTCACTAGGAGTGTTAAAGCTGTATCTCCCAGCTCGCACGTTTATCAACAATAGGTAGGTCTAACGCGAAACGAACTGCAGACCTACATTTCTGCAATTTTAGTCGTAATAATGTGGCATTTGAGTACACTCAATCTAAATCACCCTGTACTGATGTCGAAAATGCTCGAGACAAAACTGGCATATAGTACTTTCCTATTTAACAATAATTCATTGGACATAATTCCACATGTGCATGGTTTCATTGTAGTAGTCAGATTATACATTTTTTATTCTGTTGCAACATCTGTTTTGGACAATTTTATTGTGAGCGAAACTGTGATAAATACCAGAAACTAACTTTTAACTTCCTGGTAGCAAAAACCTGTTCTTATACACTCCTATCCATTCACATTCCTAAGTACCTACCTATATAATATTTCAAGCGAACCCCTTTTATTAGGTGATATTTAATGTCCTCGCGGCGACGAATACAAACATGGCTCTTAACTGGGATGTTGCACCGTATTGTCTGGTAGTAGTTTACAGAAGTTTAGGGGCGATCGCCCTGATGATGAACGCAGCAAGTACCTCTGAATCATATGTAAACTACCAGACTACAAGGAGTAACAACCTAAAAGACAGCCATCTTCGCCATCCGCTATCCCTCCACCCTAGTTACACACCCAGCAAATCATAACTTCAACAGTACAGAATCAGAACATTACTAAACGACGTATTTATCGTCGTTTCATTTATAAAAATACGTCGACTTTGTGTGAATTCTTTTAGAACCGGTTGATTAGCAAGTTATTTAAAGACGCTTATTGTAATACAACAAATTTAAGCGATCTGAAGATAACAGTAGTTAGGGTGAGGATTCGGAAGAAGACGGTCAGAGACTAACTGAACAGATACGTCCTATAGCGGAATTCACCTAGATAATAATTAAAATCACGAAGAATATAGGATCAGACGACAGGTAAGCAGAATTCTTCTCGAATAAATAACCGGTACTTCCTACAGCACTAACGCAGTGTATTGTTTGAAAATTTCTGAATTCTTAGCCCATTATTATTCCTTCTTTTTACACATATAAATAATTGCTTTGTTAATATTGACGGATTCTTACTATTTACAGAGGAAAAAACTGAGGTTATACCTATTATAGGATAACCATGATCTGTGGGAAGATAAGATTTGGAAGTATCGTGGCTTATTTAGGCTACATAGTAACCAGACAGAGATTCGAAATGTGTTCTTTCAGAACTTAAGTCCCCGCTAGAACACGATGATCGGTCACCTGAAATAGATCCTTTAGAGGTCCAAAATGTTTTCCTACATTTTTTTACAGGTATTCAGTTTCACGGCAGAAGAAAACACCGCTATACTTCAAGACGACAAGTATCAAGGAAGACATATAATATAATGGACAAAGCACTAATATATGAAGCCTCCGGGCGTGCTTCTAATTACTTATGACGTTCATAGTATGAATACTTCGAAATGATGTATCAAGTCGTCAGGAATATGCCTGGAAAACTATTATAAAAATAAAATAAAGTTTAAAATATAATTTATTTACGTAGCCGTCACAGTGGCCGCGCAGACTGAGGCGTTGGCCTTGTGCCACTTGGTCGCTGGGATCGTGGGTTCGAATCCCACTCAAGGTGCGTTTGTCCACGTCTTTCTGTGTTGTGCTGTCCTGCGACGGGCCGATCCCTCGTCCAAGGAGTCCTACCAACTGTGTAATGGATCAAAGCCCACGAAAAGTTGGGACCCGCAGTGCTAAGGCACTTGAAGAACGGATCGTATAAATTAAACGAATAAAATAAATTTATTTACATACGCAAAACGGTTGATACCTTCATGTGAATTCTTAATTCCTTACAGATCCTTTACATTTTTCTTTCGCAGGAAATAATTTTGTACTTATTTATTATACAAATTTTATTGTGGTATTTAATTTACACACATTGGTTGTCGATAATTTTATGTACATTGTTGACATTTAATTCGAAGCTCGCCTAAATAAAATTTAAGAATTTAGTCCGTACCGCAAAAAAAAACCAACTCTTCCCCAATACAAAAATCAACTTGTTAATGCTATTTGAGGAAATAATCGCTGTTTACAGTAAGAATCATACAAGATCAATAAATATAAAATGCGCAGTTATTTATTGTTCAATCAGGTGGTGCATATAGTTACCACTGAGCTTTAGAAAATTAATTAGAAAACTTTACATTAAACAATATTTACTTTACATTCTATACATATATAATGCATGTATTAACGGGATTATAGCATTTATTTTTGTCCGAAATAATTTATCACGATCTGTTTAACGATTAGCATGTAGGTTGCTGCTTCCATGTCTGCGTACATACGCCGTACCTCTTGTGGTACTTACACCACACGTTCACTGAGCCCCGACATGTTATTATTGAGGGGGGGGGGGTTGCTACTATGGACTGCACTTCGTACAACGCGCTTATTGTTTCCACCGTCACCGCGTTATTGTTGTGGATTGCATCGTCGTCATCGTCATCATAATCATCATCATAATAATGCAATATCAACTCTCCTACACACGGCCATCACTTGGAGCCGTTATATGATAATACTGCATTATGGTTGTTGTATATGTATTGTATGAGCCTACCTATGCTAGCTTATTGTACGGAGGAAAACAGTGTTAAACATGATACATACATAGCAACACTATAACCAGTTTGCTTAATAACCTGAAATCCGTTTTCTCAAATAGTCTGCAAAAATCTTGTTTGTTTTATTTTTACGCTTCTCGTTAGATATTATTCTAAATTAAATTATGTAAAACAATGTGGATTATAATTCGTAATATATGTGGATTGTAAATATTATTTGAGAAATAAAATATTCCAATAAAAATTCTTGTATCTAATTTTAATGCGATCCTGAGACTAACAATACAATTCAGTTCATGTGTTGGAGTTCTTCAGAACAAGACATCCAACTACAGGCAAGAAATTTTGAAGTTTCTGGTGATGGTGGGTGAAAATACGTATTTTTTTAACCTTGTCCATTGTCTAAATTGTAAAAGTACAGCGTTTTAAATGGTGTATTCTACGTCAGTTTTCCAGTAAATGGTGGGAAGACAAAATAAATTATCTTTTAGGCCCCTTGGTTGAGCTAGTCTCAAACCCAGGATGAAACTAGCCTGAGTATGCTTCTGTTAACTTCCTCTAACGCCAGCAAGCTTGAGCGCGTTCAACACACAACAAGATTCACCCCTTAAAACTCAGAAGTATTTAGCCCCGTCTTACAACCGTTTGTCCTCAGATTCCTTAAAGTTACAACAACGCCGTGGAACACCTATATTTCCATACCTTATGCACTAAGACGCGCCAACTAATGAGTTTTTCATGTTAACGTTTATAATGGAAATCTATATTCTGTCCATATTTACCCGAAACTGTTGGCATTCGCGTTCCTTCTCGACGTTTCAGAGATTTTCCTTCGTTTTCTGTTGTTACTTCACGAAAAAAATTGTCCCACCGCTAGATGTGCGTCAGCTTTAAATATCGTATCCAAAAATTATGACATATTTAGTAAACATATATTATATATTATAAAACATATTTTAAAATAACTTGTCTATGTTAGTAGCACGTGTTCTTAGTTCGCATTTATGCAGTATAATTATTTAATATTCATTATACATCCTGGGGTCTCGGGTTCGATTCCCGGCGGTGCCCGAATTTATAACTTGTGTTGGGCAAGACCGTGGTCTAGGCATCACGGAGTTTTCCTCCGGGGGCTTCCCCGGTTTCTCCGTGGCATCCCAACAATTACTCCATTCACACACAGAAGAAGGCAATGGCAAACCACTTCTGGATCATCTGCCAAGAACGTATATGAACAGGACCCAGTCCGAGAAAAGGATGGAAGGATCCTGGACCTGTCGTCAGACAGAACACTAAAAAAAAAAAA